>JAHRHZ010000261.1:815440-846454 GCA_024137785.1 Ginglymostoma cirratum
CAGTGCTGAGGGAGTGGGGCACTGTCGGAGGGTCAGTGCTGAGGGAGCGCCGCACTGTCGGAGGGTCAGTGCTGAGGGAGCGCCGCACTGTTGGAGGTCTGGTAAGATTATGATGACTTTTACTTCGTGTCAGAATGATTTCACAAATTAAAAGCATGATATTTGACTCACAATTACAACTGAAACTTTTCAGCAACAGTCATGAGGACCAAGACCTCTTGATATCTGGCACAGCAGCAATTTGGCAAAATCAGTCCAATATTTGTGGCCCATCTTAGTTGCTCCTCTGTGTCAGTGAATTTTTCACTTACCAGTTGGTGTAAGCAGTGGTCAGAGTCATCTCTCCATTGGCGTCTGTGGCCTGGGATTGCTGCAGTAGGACATCCTTGCAAATCTTGCTCACGTCAATGTTAACGTAATGGCCCACAGAATGGATGAACGCTATGAATGCCTTGACACCAGATAAGACCTCGGACGGTTTGGCGATCTCCTGAGTAGCTTGGCTGTAGCTGGCCAGCCGCATGATAGCTCTGTGGGGCAAAACGGAGGCATCAAAAAGACACTGAAAGCACCCTTCAACTGTATAAATGCAAAAGAGCCAAAAGTTACTCAGGTGTGGAGAAGGTTAACAGAAGGACAGTGTGGGTCATGGAGCCTTTTCTTTATACCTGAATCATAGAGAAACCCTGAGCAATACCCCAATCCCTTATGGGATTTGAAATCTAGAAGATTGGGTGATAAAGGTGAAGAAATACAGGAAAGAACGGGTACCGCAGTACAAAGTGGAATGGTGGCATAATGGTGATGTTTGGGACTAATCACCCAAGTTCAAATCCCAGCACAGTTGCTGGTGCAAACCCCAATGTTGATTTTATTGTGACGTACATTTTACGGTAGGAACACGACAAAATACGGTGAAAAGATTTCATTTGTCACCATGATTGCATTATTATAAATAATCTAAGACTAAAGGGAAAAGAAGAAAGATATAGCTTAATGAGAGGCCAATTTATAAAGCCATCTCCAGCAATAATCAATGTGGATGGCCCTGAACATTATAAAACCCATCTGCTTCACTAATGTCCTCTGGGGAATGGAATCTGCCATCCTTACCCTGTCTGGCCTATACGTGGCTCCATACCCACAGCTAATGTGGTTGACTCTCAATTGCCCTCTGAAATGGACAAGCTCCTCAGTTCAAGGAGCAATTAGCTCACCAGTAATGCCCACCCTAATTCCCACAAACATCGACAGAAAATAAGAGACAGGATAGTCTCTCTAAGGAAAAACGCGATGAGCTCAACTTTGACTTGCGAACAAAGCCATGAACATAAAAATCCTTTGACTCCCACCACTCTCAACGGAATTTTATAATCTGCCCCTTCTTAATGTTTTCCACCCTCTCCTCTGACCTGATAATATAAATAATGACAACAGAAATTGCTGGAAAAGCTCAGCAGGTCTGGCAGCATCTGTGTAGAGAAATCAGAGTTAATGTTTCAGGTCGAGTGACCCTTCCTCAGAACTGATGGTAACTGGGAAAATGTTGGTTTATATGCAGAAAATTGGGTGGAGGGAGTAAGGAGTAAATGATAGGTGGGGATAGAGGCCAAAGAGAGAGAACTGCAGTTGGACAGACAAAGGAGTTGCTAACGATCAGGCTGGGAGGGTGAATAGTTGTTAATGGGGACTGTTAGTGACTAACAACAGGGGGTATGTAATGGCAGGTTATGTGGTAACAAGGCCTGGTGTGTGGGGTGGGGGGCTGGGACATGGGAGAGTTTAGGCCCTAAAATTATTGAACTTGATATTGAGTCCGGAGGGCTGCAGGGTCCCCAGGTGGAAAATGAGGTGCTGTTCCTCCAGCTTGCATTGAGCTTCGCTGGAGCACTGCAGCAAGCCAGAGACAGGGATGTTGGCCAGGGAACAAGGTGGTGTGTTAAAGTGACAGACAACAGGTAGCTCAGGGTCTTTTTTACGAACAGAACGTAGATGTTCTACAAAGCGGTCACCCAGTCTATGCTTCATTTCCCCAATGTAAAGGAGACCACATTGTGAGCAGCGAATGCAGGAGACTAGATTGTGGGAAGTGCAGGTGAAGTGTTGCTTCACCTGGAAGGTATGTTTGGGCCCTTGGATACTGGGGAGGGAGGAGTTAAATGAGCAGGTGTTGCACCTTCGCCGGTTACAGGGGAAGGTGCCGTAGGGCTGTGGGGAGGGTGTTGGGGGTGAAGGAAGTGTGGACCAGGGTGTCCCGAGGGAATGGTCTCTGCGGAATGAGGACAAGGGAGGGGAGGGGAATGTGTGTCTGGTGGTGGCATCTTGCTGGAGGTGGTGGAACTGATGGTTAATTATCCTCTGGATGTGGATGCTGGTGGGATGATAGGTAAGGACTATATAAACAAGGTCTCCATTTCCACTTGGGGACCCTGCAGCCTCTAGGACTCTGCACCGAGTTCAATAACTTTCAAGCCTAATTCTATCCTCCATGTTTTTTCCCCACCTCACACCCTCGTCCTGTTATGACATAGGGTTGCTTTTAGTGCAGTCATCCATTCTCAGCCCTGTTATCACACAAAATGGGTTAGTTTTCAACACCCATTCTCTCTTCCTCTCAGCTCTTATTATCACCTCCTCTTCTGCTCTAGGCCTGCTATCAATAATCTGCCTACCCCTTTCATATCCCTCTCTCTCTGGGCTCTGTCTCCATCTGTCTGCTTATCTTCCCTCTTTGCCCCACCCCACCCCCATTTTCAGTATAAATATCCTCCCCCCCATTTCCCAGCAGCTTCTGAAGGAGGCTGACTGGGCTCGAAATGTTAACTCTGCTGTCTCTCTTCACAGATGCTGCCAGACCTGCTGAGTTTCTCCAGCACTTTCTGATTCTGTTTCAGATTTCCAGCCTCTGCAGTTCTTATTTTACCCGATAATATGTCTCGCTTCCCAGAGGCAAAATTGTGCCTGGGTTTCTCAGGGATTTGCCTTCAGCGGTAAACTTTTAGCTGAGGTTACAAGGAATACAGCAATCAGAAGAATGAATCATTAACTCATTCTGATCAACAGACAGCCAGAAACCGAGGAGAACATGAAACACAAGAGCATTGACAGCGCGGAAACCACTCATTAACCACTCTCTACTGGTCATGTTCCACATTGATCTCCTCCCATTCTAATGGTCTCTTTCCATACTGCCCCCCCCATCACTATAGAACATAACACATAGAACATAGAACAGTACAGCACAGTACAGGCCCTTCGGTCCATGAACCTTTACCCTAATCCTAAGGTCTATCGAACCTCCACCCCTACCTTATACTATCATCCATATGCCTGTCTAATAGTCGCTTAAATGTCCCTAATGAGGCCGACTCCACTACCCTCTCTGGCAATGCATTCCACGCCCCGACCCCTGAGTAACGAACCTACCTCTGACGTCTCCCCTATATCTACCTCCACTCACTTTAAAACTATGCCCCCTCGTAATAGCTACCTCCACCCTAGGAAAAAGTCTCTGGCTGTCCACTCCGTCTATACCTCTGATCACTTTGTACACCTCTATCAAGTCACCTCTCATCCTTCTGGTCAAGCAGCATCATAGGAGCAG
This sequence comes from Ginglymostoma cirratum, assembly GCA_024137785.1. Lineage (NCBI taxonomy): Eukaryota > Metazoa > Chordata > Chondrichthyes > Orectolobiformes > Ginglymostomatidae > Ginglymostoma > Ginglymostoma cirratum. Next base: position 819,045 of record JAHRHZ010000261.1, read on the forward strand.
GAAAACTTGACGTTTCGCAACAAACAACTGCACCTCCCAGTCGCGAACCATTTCAACTCCCCCTCCCATTCCTCAGATGACATGTCCATCCTTGGCCTCCTGCAATGCCACAGTGATGCCACCCGAAGGCTGCAGGAACAGCAAATCATATTCAGCCTGGGAACCCTGCAGCCCAATGGCATCAATGTGGATTTCACAAGTTTCAAAATCTCCCCTCCCCCAACCGCATCCCAAAACCAGCCCAGCTCATCTCCACCTCCCTAACCAGTTTTTCCTCTCACCCCAAGCCACACCCCCATCTCCTATCTCCTAACATCATCCCGCCCCCTTGACCTGTCCGTCCTCCCTGGACTGACCTATCTCCTCCCTACCCCCCTACCTACACTCACCTTTACTGGCTCCATCCCCGCCTCTTCGACTTGTCTGCCTCCTCTCCACCTATCCTCTCCTCTATCCGCCTCCCCCTCTCTCCCTATTTATTTCAGAACCCTCTTCCCCTCCCCCATTTCTGATGAAGGGTCCAGGCCCGAAACGTCAAGTTTTCCTGCTCCTATGATGCTGCTTGACCTGCTGTGTTCATCCAGCCCCATGCTTGTTATCTCGGATTCTCCAGCATCTGCAGTACCTTTTACCTCTCATCCTTCGTTGTTCTAAAGAGAAAAGCCCTAGCTCTCTCAACCTTTCCTCGTAAGACCTTCCCTCCATTCCAGGCAACATCCTGGTAAATCTCCTCTGCACCTTTTCCAATGCTTCCACATCTTTCCTGTAACGAGGCGACCAGAACTGGACACAATACTCCAGATATGGCCGAACCAGACTTTTGTATAGCTGGAGCATAACTTCACAGCTCGTGAACTCAATCCCTCTATTAATGAAAGCTAACTCACCATACGCCTTCTTAACAACTCTATCCACCTGGGTGGCAGCTTTCAGGGAACTGTGAACATGAACCCCAAGATCCCTCAGCTCCTCCACACTGCCAAGAATCTTTCCGTTAACCCTGTATTCTGCTTTCAAGTTTGTCCTTCCAAAATGAATCACCTCACACTTTTCAGGGTTAAACTCCATCTGCCACTTCTCAGCCCAGCTCGACATCCGATCAATGTCTCTTTGTAACCTAGAACAGCCCTCCGCACTGTCCACAATGCGACCCACCTTCGTATCGTCGGCAAACTTACTAATCCACCCTTCCACTCCTTCATCCAAATCATTTACAAAAATGGAAGAGGACCCAGAACAGATCCTTGTGGTACACCACCCGTAACTGAGCACCATGTTGAATATTTTCCATCCCCTACCACCCTTTGAGTTCTAAGGGTCAGCCAAATCTGAATCCAATCTGCCACATTTCCCCCATCCCATGCCTCCTTACTTTCTTCATGAGCCTACCATGGGGAACCTTATCAAACGCCTTACTTAAATCCATGTTTACCACATCCACTGCTCTACCTTTATCCACGTGTTTGGTCACCTCTTCAAAGAATTCGATAAGGTTTGTGAGGCATGATCTACCCCTCACAAATCCATGCTGACTATCACGAATCAAACTGTGCCTTTCCAAGTGACCATAAATCCTATCTCTGAGCCCTTTCCAATAATTTGCCCACCATTGACGTAAGACTAACTGGCCTGTAATTTCCGGGGTTATCCCTATTCCCTTTTTTGAACAAGGGAATGACGTTTGCCAGTCTCCAATCTTCCAGCACTCTACCCGTGGACAGTGAGGACAAAAAGATCATCGTCAAAGGCCCTGCGATCTCTTCCCTCGCTTCCCACAGATATAATGGATAAATCCCATCAGGCCCGTGGAATTAGCTATCTTCAACTTCCTCAAAATTCCTAGTACATCTTCCTTACTAACATCAACCTCCTCTAGCCTACCAGCCTGTTTCACACTGTCCTCTTCTACAACTAGGTCCCTCTCAGTTGTGAATACCGAAGAAAAGTATTCATTAAGGACCTCTCCTATCTCTTCAGGCTCCGTGCAGAAATTCCCTTTACAATCCTTGATCGGCCCTACCCTTTCTCTGGTCATTCTCTTATTCCTTACATACTATACTTCATTCATCTACACAGAGCACCGTTGGATGTACCTGTGCACTGCTCAACCACTCTATCGGGTACTGGCTTTCACATTCTCTTCTATCCTACGCAAAGAAATCCCGTCAATAATTCTTCATTTGATCAGTTCGCATGTCTTAGAAAATAGCAGCAGGCCATTCAGCCACTGAGCCACCATTCTAGATCATCAACCTCAATGCCACGTTCTCACCCTGTCCATTGATGCAATTGGTCTCCAGAAATCTATCGATCTCTGCCTTGTCTCTGCCAGAGACTTTTTCCTAGGGTGGAGGTAGCTATTATGAGGGGACATAATCTTAAAGTGAGTGGAGGTAGATATCAGGGAGACGTCAGAGGTAGGTTCGTTACTCAGAGAGTGGTAGGGTCGTGGAATGCATTGCCGGAGAGGGTAGTGGAATCGGCCTCATTAGGGGCATTTAAGCGGCTATTAGATAGGCATATGGATGATAGTATAAGGTAGGGGTGGGGGTTAGATAGACGTTAGTATTAGGGTAAAAGTTCGGCACAACATCGTGGGCCGAAGGGCCTGTACTGTGCTGTACTGTTCTGTGTTCTATTGAGCGTACTCAGTGATTGAGTTTCCTCTATCCCCGGAGGAGAGGAAAATTCATCACCTTCTGGGAAAGAAGTTCCTCCCCATTTCAATGGCCAACTCCTTATAGTCATGGAATCATACAGCACGGAAACAGATTCTTTGGTCCAACCAGTCCATGCTGAACATAACCCCAAAATAAACTAGTCCCACCTGCCTGCTCCTGGTCCATATCCCTCCAAACCTTTCCTATTGAAAGTCCATCCAAATGTCTTTTAAACATTGTAACGTAACTGCTTCCAATCCTGAGCTCCCAGATTCCACAGCCAAGGGGAAACAATGTCCCCACATCTCCCTAACCGAGTCCTTTCGAAAGCTGGTATATTTAGACAAGATCACCCCTAAACTCTGGAGGAAGCAGGCCCAGTCTCCTCAATCTCTCTGAGCCTAAGGTCACTCTTGCACTGAAGCCTTTGTCCTGTACCACATCAATGCCCATTGATGAGATCATGCCCATTCAAGGCTGACTCCTGATCTGTGAGCTGTGCCTGCACGCTTGCCTTAATTGCTCAGATCTTTGAGTGTAGGAGTTGGGACGTCATAGTGAGGTTGTACAGGACATGGGTGAGGCCTCTTTTGGAGCACTGTGTGCAGTTCTGGTTGCCCTGTTATAGGAAGGATATTATTAAATTGAAGAGGGTGAAGAAAAGATTTACAAGGATATTACCGGGAATGGAGAGTTTGAGTTATAAGGAGAGGCTGGATAGACTGGGACTTTTTTCACTGGACCGTAGGAGGCTGAGGGGTGACCTTATAGAAGCTTATAAATTCATGAAGGGTGTAGGTAAGGTGAGAGGCAGGTGTCTTTTCCCTAGGGTGGGTGGTTTCAAGACTAGAGGACATATTTTTAAGGTGAGATGAGAAAGATTTTAAAAAAGTCACAAGGGGCAACTTTTTTTACACAAGAGAATAGTTTGTGCATGGAATGAACTTCCTGAGGATGTGGTGGATGTGGGTACAGTTACAACGTTTAAAAAGACATTTGGATAAGTACATGAATAGGAAAGGTTTGGAGGGATATGGGCCAGGAGCAGGCAGGTGGGACTGGTTTAGTTTGGACTTCTGGTTGGCATGGACTGGTTGGACTGAAGGGTCTGTTTCCGTGTTGTATGACTCTCTGACTGTATGAAAGGCTGGATAGGCTGGGACTATTTTCCCCTGGATCATCAGACTCTGAGAGGTGACCTTGTAAATGTTTAGAAAATCTTGAAGAGCTTGGACAGGGTGAATAGCCAAGGTCTGTTTTCCCGGGGTGGGGGAGTCAAAAACTAGAGGGGCATAGATTTAGGGTGAGAGAGGCAAGACTTAAAAGGGAACTGAGGGGCAACTTTGTTATGCAGAGAGTGGTGTGTGTATGGAACGAGCTGCTGGACATTTAAAACACATTTGGGCAGGTAGATGAATAGGAAGGGTTTAGAGGGATATGGGCTAAATGCAGGCAAATGGGACTAGATCAGTTTGGGAAACTTGGGCTGTAGGGTCTGTCTCTGCGCTGTATGACTCTATGGTCAAGTCGCTGTAGGAACAGCCTTGGCTAAGAGTGATCGCCAGAGATTTTAGAGCAGTAATGGAAAAGAGGAAGAAACAACCTAAAAGGGAATGTTTTAACTCGAAAGAATGAAGAATTCAATCAGATCCAAAGGGATGTAGCCAGGTTAAACTGGAGCCAAAGATTGTATTCAAATAATTGCTTAGAAGTACACAATATCGACTTTGCAAAAAGGAGACACTAAGTCAAGGGTTTTCATCTTGCTCACATCAGGCAAGAAAACCAAACTTGGAAAGGGAACACTAGTTTACATGGCATGAGATGTGGGTGTCAATTGGTTAGATTATGGTTGGCATGGAGATGCAACAGGAACTGTTCACTGTTAATCTGAGTTCGTTGGTTAATTAAACTCCAATCAGGCTGTCTTACATCAAAGCATTGTATCGTTGTACTTTAATCCCTGTTGCATTCTCCATAGCAATATCCTGAGCATCAGAATCTGCCTTTCCTGATCTGAGTTTTCCTTTAGCTAACTAAGATTAACAATTTTTAGTCAGGGATATTTCCCATCCCTAATTGCCCAGAGGGCAGTTAAGAGTCAACCGCATTGGTTCTGATCTGGAGTCACATGTAAGCTAGATAAGGACAGCAGATAAAAGGACATTAGTGACCCAGATGGGATTTTATGACAGCGATTTCATGATCATTATTAAACTTTTAAAATCCAATTTTTTTCTTATTGAATTCAAATTCCACCATCAGCCATGGTGCGATCGAACCTAAATCCCCAAAACATTAGCCTCGAGGCTCTGGATTACTAATAACCCTCCTGTAACTGAGAACAGTTCCTGTTGTATCTCCGTACCAACAATAGGCCAACCATCAATAACCTTTTCTCATGCCAAAGAAATTGGTATTTCCATTCCCAGTTCCTTGCATCCCAGTCCTGATGAGTGCAAGACAAAATGTTCTGACTTTATGTCTCCTTTTAGCAATGCATTATGAATGTGAGGCTTTATAAGAGGATTATGATTTGGAAGAGAGTTTTTGAATTTCAAGTAAAACATGGTCATGGAGAGAATTTGGTGAATGGTTACGAGTTCTCCCTGGTAGTCTGTGACGATGTCTGTATGGCACAGTTTCCTATTCGGTGATTGATTATTTTAGCTTGGTGGGGGTTAGTGGAGTAAGTGGCTCCAGTGTTTCAGAGACACTAAAGCTGCAGCTCCCAGCTATGACTAGATATAAATGAAAGTGCTGTTTTAAGTCCTGTAAATAAACTGAATTCAGAACGGTACTCTGAAATAACTAAGCTAGACAATCCAAATATTTTCTATTCACAATCTTTTCTATAAAGATAAAACTCTCAATATATCCAGTACCTTTGAAGATTTGTGATTGTGGAGCCTGATCAAACCCCTTCAATGAGTTCTATCAGGCTTTCATCCAGCAAAATCCTAACTCGAGTTGTCTCCGAGTCTGAACAGTTTAAGACTGAAGGCACAGTCCAGCCCAGTGGCTGGGCCATGTTGTACCCGTTACCTGGTGAGCCGGATTTCTAGCTGGCTTGTCAAGTATTCACTGGGTAATACTGTGTGCTCGAATATGACCAGCTCTCTCACGTAGTTGATGGCCATGCAGTATTCGGTGAGGGTCAGGTGATGTTTGTCCATGCTGGAACACAGAAACAGGTTTTGTGCTGTTTTTCCCGATCAATCACTGGCGACATTACAGGGCATTACTGAAAGGAAAGACTTGCTGTTGACGCTTTTGTTTAAACCCTCCCTTCTTGGGATGAGGGTATCACTGGCTAGGCAAACATTGATTGTCCATCCCTCATCAGGACACAATTGCAAGAATGCCACATTTCAAAGGGCACAATTTATACTGGAAGAGGAAAAAGAACCCCGATTGCCTGCCCAGCAGGTTGCCATGGTGAAAGTGCCAGGGTCTGGTATATTCCCCATGGCAATGGCTCAACCAATCAGCATCAACATGCCTATTTTGAATATAAACAACAGTGTTGGGTATAACTATAGCTACTGTTATGATGCTGTCATCTTAAGAGATTATTTTGTCCTTTTGTTTGAAGAGAGGTTGTAAAGCAGAGGTAGCAAGCCAGGTACTGAACATTACTTGAATAAACAGTTTGGGAGACCTTGTGTTTCTTTTTAACAGCCTTATTGGGTATGGACAGCTCTCACAGATCAGGATTTCTGGGTTTTGGCTTCTCAGTAGCATCAGAAGCTTTTGAGGTCTCAACACAGTTGGAAGCTTCAGTGAAATGTCTCCTAACTGCTACTCTCTGTGAATTTCCTCTTGATGTCTTCCTCCTGGATTGGAGAACTGCATGTGAGAAACTATGTCTGAATTTGTCTTTTTGCCAGGGGGTGTGTTTATGGGATGTCACTAAATTGGAACAGTTGGTTTGTAATAATTGCTATATCTATTATTCGGTTAAGCTTTCCAATAGAGTTATTATTCTAACTTCCTTTTTTTTGGTTGTATTTTAACTACAGTGTTTAAATAAATTGTGCTTTGTTTAACATTGAGCAGTTTGACCAATTGCATTGTATCTGTACATGGCACTTTTAAGACAAGAAAAAGTTAGGGTCTAGGTTACCTTCCTAAAGTATATTGAGGGGGTCTGGTCTGGTCCATAACAATACCTGTTGCACCATCTGGCAGCAGAGAACCTCCACACGAACTGAGATTAAGCTTAGGTTAAGGTGCACGCCGTATATCCTCTGACCTCCATCCCCCTCACTTACTTGGTGTCAACGACTCTGTCCTTACGCTGGCTCTCTATTCCCGGCTTTTCTCTGTTGGGCTCCATTTTCTTGCTGACTGGCTTCTTGCGTTTCTTGTTGACAGCTTTGCTGATGGTCTGAGCTGTGTACTTGGGCAGGAGCTGAGGAGGAACAAGCCCAGGAGCAGATGCATTTCAGTACAACAAACCTCTGCCAGAACCGAGATCACTTCCCCCGCCCACATCAGCCAATAGCCTCACTCACCTTTTCACTGAGGTTATGTTGTTCATAACACAGTTGGATCATACAGCCACTGGCCTGTTTGGCGATTTCATCCAGAAAGTTGTTGCACAGACCCAGGCTTCGTTTCTGGAGCACATTGTACTGCCCCGGAGAGAAACAAAACAGTGTTCAGTTCTTACCCTCACTTCATAGAAAACACTGACTCCAGTCAGACCGGCAAGAGAGATCACCAATGTGTGCCAATCTTCACTTCTGGTGGCACTCACCATGATTCTGGAAGGTAATAGCTGAGCTTTGAGGGTGCCAAAGCAACTGCACTATCTCCTCTTGAGTGAAGACAATTAGCTCATGCAAATGCTATAGCCCCCAATCCAAATAATAGTTCCCCGGCAACCTGTGACCCTCCCTCACAACATCAGGCTGACTCTGAGCTAGGTGGCAGCTGTCTTGGAGTTGGTTTAATATAATGGGTCACCCTGGAGTTGGCAAACTGCGATGAAGTCACTTCCTAGAGACCTCCTCTCATGCTTCAGGCCTACACTCCAGACCAACGTATCCATCCTGGTGTGATGCACAGCTTTCTGAGAGCAATCGGAAATCAGCCAATTAGCCAAGCAGCCTATCCTTCTAATCTTTAACCTTCAAGGCTTGTAAAGATAAACTTTTAAAGAATTCGACAAAAATAATGTTTTTTTTATGTCCCTGGAATTTTATTTCTTCAGGGCCATACATGGCAGTGTCCAGGAGATTGACCTTCAATTCTGGCCCAATCCTGGACAGGTGGCAACCTTAGGTCCCAACTCTGGACGTGGGAACCGGCCTATGTCAGTTCCTTTAAGAACAAAGAAATAGGAGGGGACCATTCAGCCATTGAACCTATCCTGGCATTAAATTCAATTTATATCTTAAGCCTGCCTATTTAACCTGAGCTCTGAAACCCCTTTGCCAACTATCAACATCAGCTTTCAATTTTCCAATTGCCACAATATCTTTATAGAACGTTCTATGTTTTGGACTCTTCAAACTTAAGAGAAAAAGCTTTCTGTCTTGTTCACATCAGGACAGAATCGCAAGAATGCCGAATCTCAGAACTTTGCCAACTACAAAAGCAGCCAACTCCGAGACGGGGTGCCCTCCTGTGGTGACGCAGTCACACTGTGGAGATTTCTATGTTCTGGGCGTGTACCTGCGCTGCTCTGCACCAAAACCCAACCAGAAAGAGAAATCCGGCTCGCAGAAGCCAGTCATTGTGGCCAACTGTGGCTGATCTCTGAGATTGAAAGAATGATGGTGAGGTGGGCAACTATGAAAAGAATTGTGATGAACAGACGGAGAGGCAAAGATGTGCAGTAACTGACCTCTTCGGGGCACATGTCATGGATACAGCTCGAGAAGTGGGAGCAGACCATCGGAAACGCAATCAGGTACGGCAGCTGCGTGGGCTCCTCGATGCTTTGAGAAAACACTTTCTCAAACAAACGCGGGTAGAAACTGCCACAGAAAAGGGGCATTTGTCAAAGTGGGCAAAATCGTAACTGAGCAGAAGAGTCAACGGAATAATATGGAACCCATACAGTAGTGGACAAGGATTATATTCAATCCTGACCTTAATGCACAGACAGACATTCCCAAAGGCACCAAAGACGCCAGCTAGAAATGGAGAGGTAAGATGGAGGAGTGTGACATGTGGGAAGACGGTGGTTTGAGTTTTGATGAAACTTTTGCAAGCAGCAAAGGGAGGAATAAAGGAATCTGATTGGGAGGGAGCGCGGGAGGAGGAGGAGGGAGGGCACTGGTTTCAAAAGGACAGGAACAATGGACCCAATGAGCCCTCAAGCCTGGCACTTTGGGAAGGGGGCATGTTGTACTACACTGGGAGCTGTGAAAGGGTTAATACTGAGGAGTGCCTTAAGCGTCACCCAGCTGCAACAATGTCATGGGTTTGTGGACAGAGCAGCTCTTGAAGGAGTGATCCATCTCACAGATATTTTGTTAATCAGATGGGGTTTTTATGACATTCGATGATTGTCGTCATGGTCACCACCACTTATGATTCCAGATTTAAATGATCCATTTTAAATTCCACCAGGTGTCGTGATGAGATTTGAACTCCTGCTGTAGACACAGTGGCTCAGTGGTTAGCACTGCTGCCTCACGGCGCCAGGCACCCAGGTTCAATTCCACCCTCAGGCGACTGTTTGTGTGGAGTTTGCCCATTCTTCTTGTGTCTGCATGGGTTTCCTCCGGGTGCTCCAGTTTCATCCCACAGTCCAAAGATGTACAGGTTAGGGTGGATTGGCTGTGCCCACACGGGTGATTAGCCATGGGAAATGCATGGTTGGGATGGGTCTGGGTGGGATGATCTTCAGAAGGTTGGTGTGGACTCAATGGGCCAAATGGCCTCCTTGCACACTGTAGGGGATTCTATGATGAGGGATCTGCGTCTGTACTTGACGGAGTTTAGAAGGATGGCGGGGGGCGGATCTGATTGAAACTTACAGAATACAGAGAGGCCTGGATAGAGTGGACATTGAGGAGATGTTTCCACTAAGTAGGAGAGTCTAGGACCTGAGGGAACAGCCTCAGAATGAAGGGACAACCCTTTAGAACTGAGATGAGGAGGAATTTCTTCAGTCAGAGGGTCGTGAATCTGTGGGACTCATTGCTGCAGAGGGCTGTGGAGGCCAAGTCATATGAGTGTATTTAAGACAGAGACAGATAGGCTCTTGATTGGTAAGGGGATCAAGGGTTACAGTGAGAAGGCAGGAGAATAGGGTTGAGAAACATATTAGCCATAATCAAATGTTGGGGCAGACTTGATGGGCTGAATGGCCTAATTCTGCTCCTGTATCTCCTATGGTCTGATGCACCAGCGCATGTCAATAATGCAGTTGTTGTAAATTGGGGAGAAATGGAGGGGGTTAAACACAGAAGTAGGAAGGTTATGCTGCTGTTATACAGGGTACTGGTGAGACCACATCTGAGACACAGTGTGTGGTATTGATCACCATACTTATAGAAGGACATTAATGCATTAGAAGTAGTTCAAAGAAGGTTTACCAGAGTAATCCCTGGAATGAGTGGATTCCCTTATTGGGTAGGGCTAGATAGGCTAGGCCTGTATCCTCTGGAGTTTACCAGAGTCAAAGGTCAATTGAACTATATCAGATCCTGAAGGGATGTGACCAGGTCGAGCAGCCCTGAAGGGACCGAATGACCTCCTCCAGCTCCTGATTTGCATGTTAGCCTGACCTTCACAGTCAATGTAAGGAGAAGAAAGAGGGCTCTGTCACTCGGTAACAATACACAGGGAGTTTGGGCTCGCTTACTGGGTTAACAGGAAGCAGTGTTTCTGTGTACTCATCTTGTACCAACCAGAACAGGGTGAGGTCAGCTGTGTCCTCCAACAGACCGTGTAAATTGTCCAGCAGTTTCGTGTGGAAGATGATGGTGTTCATCAGAGAGGCAAGTTTCAGGTTTTCACGAAGGATCAGCGGCGTTTTGGCAACACTGGTGTAGGCCTGGAATGCAGCAGGAAACCAGTAGAACTCACTCACAGATGCCAAGGAAGAATGCCACAATGTCAAATCGGCAAATCCCATCAGATCCCGAATCAGATCCCATCACTTTCTGTCACGGCATCAGAACCCAGCACATCCCCTTATCCTAACATGTCATTGCACTCCATCCCATCCCAAATCACGCCAATGCTCCTTCACATTGCTTTCAAAATGTCAGCTCTGGCTCATTGACATCACTCACATCACATGTGGAATGTGTGGTGCAGTGCGAGTGTCGCTACCTCAGAGCCAAGAGGCCTGTTTTCAAGTCCCAACTGCTCCACTGCATAATATCCCAGACCATGCCAATAACAAATATCAGACAGAGCTTCACTCTTTGTTGCAAAATACACATTAAGATCTAAATGCAGAACAATCAAGGGTAACATTTCCAGGCAGGACTGAGGTAGTGCCGCACTGTCAGGGGGTCAGTGCTGAGGTAGTGCCGCACTGTCGGAGGGTCAGTGCTGAGGGAGCGCCACACTGTCAGAGGGTCAGTACTGAAGGAGCGCCGCACTGTCGGAGGGTCAGTGCTGAGGGAGCACCGCACTGTCGGAGGGTCAGTGCTGAGGGAGTGGTGCACTGTCGGAGGGTCAGTGCTGAGGGAGTGGGGCACTGTCGGAGGGTCAGTGCTGAGAGAGTGCCGCATTGTTGGAGGGTCAGTGCTGAGGGAGTGGGCACTGTCGGAGGGTCAGTGCTGAGGGAGCGGGCACTGTCGGAGGGTCAGTACTGAGGGAGCGCCGCACTGTCGGAGGGTCAGCGCTGAGAAAGCGCCACACTGTCCCCTCATGTCCTGAACTGACATTCACCCCTGAGTGAACACCTATAAAACCAGTTGTCTGGCCATGGTGATATTCCTGGTTTTGGTAGCTTGCCGTGTGCTCCTTGACTGCTGTGTTTTGTACTTGACAGTGGTGACTGTATTTCAAAAGGACCTCATTTGACTGCAAAGTCTTTGCAACATCCTGAGGTTGTGACAAAAAAAACACACTGTATTCTTCCTCAGTGAGCTTATAGCTGCTGGAGCAGTGAGCACCTCAATACAATCGCACCCTTCAATGAAGATACAGTCAACAACTGGCTCCTGATACTGACTGTCATCCAGCACGTTATTTTGTAATCCATCAGACCCTATTCTGGACCCTGGTCCGAGCAATGTGCCCACTGTGCCCTTTGCGATGCCATTGAAGGGCTATTCTCGTCTGATCACTGCCTGTCAGACAAATTCCTTACCTGGAGCCGAAACCAATCCAGTCGGAGTCCTTGGAAATTAAATTCCTCTCCATTTTCAACTACAATTCATTGAACAGGGGGAAAGAGAGAGAATCTTTGTTACAGCAACCTTGTCTCTTATCCGGCTTTAAGTACCTTCCACCTCCCCCCAACCCCCCCCCACTGTGGTAATAAATAGAACATTTAACTCCAAGGGCTGAAGGGTTGGGTTAATATTTGAATGGTTTGTTGAATCAGATAAACTTGCAGCGCTGAAAGAGGACATTTGGCCCACCATGAGTATGCCAGTCGACGTGGAACGTTTGGACCTTGACTTCCTTGTGCATCAAGTATCTATCACTTGCTGCTTAGGGAGGTGATGGTGTGGTGGTAATCCCATGTCCTGGGGACAAGGGTTCAAATCCCACCATGGCATATGGTGATATTTGAATTCACTAAAAAGCTAACCTAACATTGATTATGTAACCATTTTTGATTGTTGGGAAAACCCATCTGGTTCACTAATGTGCTTTAGGAAAAGAGACTGCCATCCTTACCTGGTCTGTCCTACATGTGACTTCAGACCCACAGCAATGTGATTGACCCTTAACTGCCCTCTGGGCAAGAAATGCCTACACTAATAGCTCAGGAAGCCCGACTGGAAAGGAATAGAATTTATTGTTGAACACCAAGATGCTGTTCATGGCTAGTTCCAGTCCAAGACAGACGCACCTGGGTTTGCTTTAGTTTTTTCTCTCGTATCTGGAAGTGCTGTTACACACAATGTTCCCACTGCCAAATCCCCATGACTTTTTGTTTGCTTTTTAATTATTAACCACCACCAGTCAATCATTCGTATAGTCTGTTGAATATTTACAAGCAAAGCCCATTAAGGGCAATATAAACGATCAAAAATGTGGTGGAGGCCGGGAGAGAGAGGCTAAATCAAAATGGAGTTGGAGATAGAAATAAAGCACTGTGCCCCTTGCAGTGGCCATCTCTCTATAAGGGCATCGAGAGCATCAATGGACCCCATGTGCTCCTAGTGGGTCTGATTTAGAAAGGGCTCAGGTGATGAGTTCCATTGCCTGTTACCAAGTTCCATAAGGACATTAATCAGTAATGTCCCATGGGCCTTGCAGGGGTTACACACTGACTCAAACAGTCATGTTCACATCCTGTGAATGAATATGATAAAACACTCAATGACCGTGCCTCTCTTGGGGGAAGAGAGTTTGACAGAATTACAAACATCTGAGGAGAAACTTATCCTCATCTCTGCCTTAATTGGGAGACCCTTATTTTTGAATAAGAACACTCCCCACCCCTGTTCTAGTCTCTCCCACATGGGGAAACATCCTCTTAGCATTGGCCCTGTCACAATCATAGAATCCCTACAGTGTGGAAACAGGCCATTTGGCCCAACAAGTCCACACTGCCCCTCCAAAGAGCATCCCACCCAGACCCATTCCCATTCCCCTACCCTTGCCTAACCCACCTAATGTAAACATCAGTGGGCAATTTAGCACAGCCAATCCACCTACCCTGTACATCTTTGGACTATGGGGGGAAACCGGAGCACCCAGAGACAGGGAGGATGTGCAAACTCCACACAGACAGTCACCCAAGGGTGGAATCAAACCCGGGTCCCTGGTGCTGCGAGGCAGCAGTGCTAACCACTGAGCCACCATGCCTTCTGGATCGTCTCTGTTCCAATAAGATCACCTCGCGTTTTTCTAAACTCCTCTGGACACAGGCCCAACCTGTCCTAACATTTCCTCATATGGCAATCCCACCATCCATTTCCTGGGTATCTGTAAAGTGATGACGGAGTCGTCTGCTTTATCCCCAACTTTGAAACCCTACCTTGTTTGATATTCAGCGATGTCAAACTATTCACAAAGGATGACATAATCACAGACTCTTCCTCGGGACAAACAGAGAGGTTCTGAAAAGATGGAGGCAAAAATACTTCCAGTCAAATCCTCTGAGCCATATATTTCGTTGTGATAGGAAACTACTAAATGGAGAATGTTATATAAAAGGCACATTTTTTAAAATTATTTTTGTCATGCCCAGACCAGAGAGATTATAAATTGCTTTTAAAGCTATGTTATCTTGTTTAAATTCTTGTGCTTCCAACTGAACTAATGCAGAATTTCAAATTGGCTGCTATCTAACACAGAATTGCCATACCGGCTGCTTTCAGAAATTTCCAGGACAAAAATGAACTCATCACCATCTCCTGGGGTGGCATACTCCTTGTATTAGGTAGATGTTCCAATTCAGCCAACACAAAGCATCTGTATGCCTGCCTGTTCAGGATCCCATTCAAACCCCATGCTAATGATACCACAGTCATCTCTTACAAAACACATTGGGTTTTGATGAAGAGCAGCAAACGTCCCTGTTAGCTGTGTGGCTAAGCTGGAAGCCCCAGTCACATGACTGAAGCCGTTAGCTCATTTGAATCACCTATAATTACACAGCGTTTGACTGCATTCTCCAATCTGCTTGTAACATCAGAAGAGTAATCAGCTCCAGGATTACCTAATGCCTGCCTCTACTATCAATTTCCCTCTTAAGACTAAGCCTCTGGAAAGAATTTCACGTGCAAAGTGAACCAATCCCCAGGTTACAGTGACTGCAACAAAAACAGAAAATGCTTGGAAAACTCAGCAGGTCTGGCAGCATCTGTGAAGAGAGAAACAGAGTTAGTGTTTCAAGTCAAAAAATTAACTCTGCTTTGTCTCTGCAAGCATGCTGCCAGAGTTGCTGAGTTTCTCTAGCAATTTCAGTTTGTGTTTTGATTTCCAGCATCCACTGTTCTTTGTTTTATTTCTGTACAATGTCTATACCTTCGCCTGCAAGTCTACTGCATCAGAGCCTCTGAGAAAGGGGTAGCTAACTGAAAGGACGTACTGAATTCTCTAATTCACATGAAATAATTCTGATATCTTTTATTTGAAAACATTTGTAACTTCCCTGCTATTCTGTCTTTCTCAGATGCTTGCATGTGAGAATGAGTGTTACGAACCATGCCCCCAGATTTTGAATGCAGTGGTGAACCCTAATTTGCTTTAACCCTGACGAATTTGGGGTGAGTTACTTTGAAATTGTAATCATAGAATCCCAACAATCTGGAAGCAGGCCATTCAGCCCATCAAGTCCACACTAACTCTCTGAAGAATATCCTACCCTATAATTCCCATGGTTAATCCACCTAGCCAGCACATCCCTGGACACTAGGGGTAATTTAGCACGGCCAATCCACCCTGACTTGGACATCTTTGGACTGTGGGAGGAAACCGGAGCACACGGAGGAAACCCACGCAGACACTGGGGGGAGTGTGCAAACACCAGACAGACAGTTGCCCGAGGGTGAAATTGAATACGGGGCCCTGGTGCTGTGAGGCAGCAGTGCTAACCACTGAAACCAACATGGATCTCTCTTGCAGGTGTAATCACACTGTAATTAACCAATCACATCCCCACCTGAGCCCAGTCCCATTGATCCTGAGGGTAGTCGCCATCCTTCAGTACTCCTTCCCTTTTGACGCAAGTTTTCCATTTACCTGGATTGTTTCATTGAGAACGACAGCATCGAAGTGGGCCAGATACAGGACAAAGTAACGTTGAATAATCTTCTTATACTTGTAGAGCAGACCTCGCAGCTCCTCCATCACAAACAGCAACTCGGCTATGTTACTGGAATAGAAGCAACATAATAGGACTCAGCAAGCCAGTTCCTTAACCATAGGGCACCGTGGCTGTTCTTCACAGGAGGTAGAAGTGCCAAATTGGCTCCGAATTGCCCTTCCATCACATTCCCAATGTAATCCCACAGCAATGAGTTTAAGAGTGTCCTTTGTCGAATTGTAGACACCATAAGGAGGATGTGAAGGCATTGGGAGGAGAGAGTGCAGTACCAATTTACGAGAATGGTTCCAGGATGGATTGAAGGAGTTGGGACTGTTCTCCTTGGAGAGAAGAAGGCTGAGAGGGAGATCTGATAGAGGTTTCAAAGTCATGAGCACGGGCTGGATAGGATAGACAGGGAGAAACTGTTCCTGCTCATTAAAGAGATGGAGAATCAGAGGGCACAGATTGAAAATGTTGTGTAAAAGAAGCAAGGGTGATCTGAGGAAACACTTTCTCACCCAGCAAGTCATCAGGGCATAGAACGCACTACCTGGAAACGTGGTGGAGGCAGGTTAAATTGAGGCATTGAAGAGGGGAATTGAATGGTTATTGGGATATAAATGGGATGTGGGGATATGGGCAAAGGGTAGGGGATAGAACAGAACTAGATAGTAGAGCCAGTGGGCTGAATGGCCACATTCTACCCTGTCATAATGCGATGATTCTGTGAGAAGACTGGGCCCGCATTCTCCAAGGAGTGAGAGACAATTTCATCGTAGGAATGTACAAAAATTCTGACCAGGCTCGAGAGCAGAAATGTGGGAAGAATACGACCTCCCCCACCATCCCCGCTCCCCCCCACCACCCCAGCTGTCAGGGTGAGGGGGTAACAGGAGGACAGGGGACACAGGAAAAGGGGTTAAGTTTGGGATGAAGAAGGACAGCATCATTCAAAGGGTGACCCGACCCACACCACACCCCATCCCAACCCCTCCCCTGCCTCATTGAGGAGGCTGTAGATCTTCCGCCATTGATTTTGCGTCGATTTACTGCCTTCACCTGTCTACATAGTCTTCCGGGCTCTTGGTCTTGGTGATGTTTTCAGCGTGACGTACCAGCCAAGAAATCTCATCGCGGGAAAACGACAGGGCCATAAAGACAAACAGGATCTGGACAGAGGAGAGAGAGAATGAGAGAGGGGAGACATGAGAGATTTCTGAAATGCCCAATCAGTTTGGCTGCTAACAACGATCTTCATCTCAGTGCCTGGGGGCAACAGAAAACAAGCCTTTCAATCCCATCACTGGCCTAAAGGTCAGTGCCCTCTCAAGGGGTAACTAGGGATGGGTAATAAATGCCGGCCCAGAGATTAAACTCTGAGCCCAGTTTGTGTGTTCCCTGCATTGATGATGACAAGAGTGCCACGCATGACAACACATCATATCCGAGTGAGGGCACATTACCTTGGGTCCCAGCAGGCCAGGTTCCTCAGCAAGGATGATGCTCAGTTCCTTCACTGTGCTCCTCAGGAAGAGGCGCCTCTCTCTGTGTAAACTCCCGCTAGATAGACAGCACAAGTCAATGGACACTGTTCACTGATCGCTCCCATGCACATCTTCTCCCCCTCCCCACCCCCCGATCCCACTGCATTGATGACACGGTTGAAGCTGATGCTCCTGAGCAACGCAAGTCAATTGGAACGCCAGCTTCCACCCTGATTCTGCCACCCACCATGCTCAGACTGTTCCTCTGGCATCACCGTGGCAGGAAACGTGGGATCACAATGACATAAAGTGATGGTCAGGAACACTGCTGAAGTGCCCACAGAAAAGCCCATTCTGCATGGATCTCAGTATTCATAGCAAGGTGGTAGGCTCCTGAAGCATGTCACAACCATGGCAGCTAAGTCAATTTGGGAAAGTCTGGAGTAGCGGTCAGCAAGCTTTTGATAGGTAACTTTGAAAGCTTTAGTTGGCTTCAAATGGCATAGTCAAATGGTGTATGATGATTTAAGCATGTTTTCAATGCACTGATTGATCATAGGGCTCTGTCCTTAAAAAGTTGGTGGCCAATAAAGTGGCCAGCATTGTAAGCGTTCACATGTATGAGAGCACTTTATCCAGAGGATAAATTCCTCTTGTGAATTCAACTACAGATCTGATTTGAATGGGTCACCTGGGCACTGCGGTCTATTTAAAGTCTTCCACTCTCTCTCACACTCAAATGTAATTGCCCTTTCACTCTCTCTGACCTTGTTTCCCTCCCTTTATGCAATCTCCCTACCACTCTCTCACTTCATCTCTCCCAGACACTGTCTCTCCCTAGCACTGTCCATCGTTCTTCCTTTCATTCTCAATCATTATCTGCCTCTCTCACTCTCTGTCACTTTCTCAATCACTATCTGTTTTTGTCCCTTCCTCTCTCTCTCTGTCACTACGTCTCCGTTCCTCCTTCGCTATCTGTCCTCCCTGACATTATCTGTCTCTGACACCAATGGTCTTTCTCTCTCTCTCTCTTTCTCTCTCTCTGTGACAATATTTATTTTGCTCTCTCTCGCTGGCACTAACTCCCCTCTGTTTCACTTCAAGAATGTATCACTGTCTCCTATTTGCTGTTCCTATTCTCTCCCATTCTGAAGCTGGCTGTCCCTCTGTCTGTCTCTCTGAAACACTAAAGGCTGCCTTTTAATGTTGGAATAGAACTGCCTTTCATGGTGAAAGGCCCCAATTTGCCACCAAAGGGCATCTGACCTGACGCAGAGTGACTTGGGAGCACCAGTGCAGACTTGGGTTAGAACTTGGAATCTCAAAATTGGATGTAATGTATTGATTCAGATGGAGAAAAGTCCGAATTTGACTTGGCTGACAGCAATACAAAATCATTTTATTCAATGATCTCTTTTGTCAAGCTACCTATTTGAAAACAGAGTTAGTATCTCCATAAGATAAAGAGTTGCCTATTGTTTATGGTGTTGATACGCAATAGACCAGCTTTATTGACACGTGCATGGTTAATTTTCAGAGTTAATTAAAGAGCAAAGAATTAATTTTAAGAAAATTACAGATGATTGTTTTTTTCAGAAGTTCCACTTATGCCAATGAGCGACAGGGTACAATGATTCTGTACTGAGTTTATATTGGACAGATGGGCATGGAAGTGAATTGAGTTGGCATGGAGGCTGAGGGGGCCATTGAAGGAGGGGTGGGCAGTGTGGCATAGATTAGCATGGGCAAGGATCTGGGATAAGACCTTTTGAAGTGACTAAATCCAGACTGCAGATCATGAAGCACGTGTCCTCAGGAAACTCAAACCCTTGAAGACTCCTGATGTGAAAACGGCCCACCTCCAAGATAATGGCAGCAGTGGAGTTGCTAGCATATACTAATGGCTGCAATAAAGCTGGCAGATCAGGAGGGCACAGTGCCACTCTCTCAGCCATGACATCTACCTCAGAGTCAAACCCTGTATGGGATTTTGATCATAGAACATAGAACAATACAACATGGGAACGGGCCCTTCAGCCCACCATTTTTGTGCCAACCATGATGCCATTCTAAACTAATCCCATCTGCCTGCACATGGCCCATATCCCTCTATTCCCTGCCTTTTCATGTGTCTGTGTAAATACCCCTTAAATGTTGGTGTGGTATCTGTTTCTACCACCTCCCCACTGGCAGCACATTCCCAGGCACCTACCGCCCTGTCTCTAAAAAACACCCCTTGCATGTCTCCTTTAAACTTTCCCCCTCTCACCTTAACCCGATGCCCCCTGATATTTGACATTTCCACCCTGGGAAAAAGACTCTGACTACCCACCCTATCCACACCTCTCATAATTTATATACTTCTATCAGGTCGCCCCTCAGCCTCTGATGCTCTAGTGGAAACAATCAGTTTGTCCAACCTCTCCTTACAGCCAATACACTCCAATCCAGGCAACATCCTGGTAAATCTCTTCTGCACCGTCTCCAAAGCCTCCACATCCTTCCTATAGTGTGGCGACCAGAACTGCACACTCTACTCCAAATGGGGCCTCACTGAAGTTTGAGACAGCTGCAACATGACTTGCCAACCTTTATACCCAATGCCTCAACTGATGTAGGCAAGCGTGGCATATGCCTTCTTTACCACTGTATCCACTTGTGCTGCCACTTTCAGGAAGCTATGGTCTTGTACCCCAAAGATCCCTCTGTATAATCAATGCTCCTAAGGGTCCTGCCATTTACTGTGTACCTTCCACTTGGATTCGACCTCCCAAAACGCATCACCTCATTTGTTACCTTTTTGAAATGGCTTCTTCTTTACATTCCTTAATATCTGCAACACGCTTACTGTATCTGAAAAATCAGAGATCACAATCACATCACTAAATAGCAGCACAATTCAGGAGAAAAAAGAATAAAAGGGAGAGAACTGACAGGTGGGGAAGAAGTACCCAGCAACTGTCAAACAACGGACAGCACCGGGCTAGATACAGAGTAAAGCTCCCTCTACACTGTCCCCCCCTATCAAACACTCCCAGGGACAGGGACAGCACGGGGTTAGAGACAGGGTAAAGCTCCCTCTACACTGCCCCCCATCAAACTCTCCCAGGGACAGGGACAGCATGGGGTTAGACAGAGGGTAAAGCTCCCTCTACACTGTCTACCACCCCACATCAAACGCTCCCAGGGACAGGAACAGCACCGGGTTAGATACAAGGTAAAGTGCCCTCTATACTGTCCACCATCAAACACTCCCAGGGACAGGGGGTTAGATACTGGATAAAGCTTCCTCTACACTGTCCCCCATCAAACACTACCAGGGACAGGGGCAGCATGGGGTTAGATATAGGGTAAAGCTCCCACCACACTGTCCCCCATCAAACATTCCCAGGACAGGGACAGCACAGGGTTAGATAGAGATACAGAGTAAAGCTCTCTCTACGCTCTCCCCCATCAAACACTCCCAGGGACAGGGTCAGCACGTGGTTAGGTACAGGGTAAAGCTCCCTCTACACTGTCCTCCATCAAACACTCCCAGCGCAGGGACAGCACAGGGTTAGATATAGGGTAAAGCTTCCTCTACACTGTCCCCCATCAAACACTCCCAGGGACACGGACTGAACAGCGTTAGATACAGAGTAAAGCTCTCTCTACACCGTCCCCCCATCAAACTCTCCCCAGAACAGGGACAGCACAGGGTTAGATACAGGTAAAGCTTCTTCTACACTGTCCCCATCAAACCCTCCCAGGACAGGGACAGCACAGGGTTCGATTCAGAGTAAAGCTTGCTCTCTTTTCTGTCCACTGTCGGGGCTTGGTGGATTGCCATGCAAGGTGTAGGGTTGTGGGGATGGGATGGGTCTGGTGGTTTGCTCTTCAGAGGATCGGTATGGACGTAACGGACATAATGGGCTGAATGGCCTGTTTCCACACTGTCGGGATTCTTTGATTCTGTGATGCCCTGCCAATGGTCGTGACTGCAGGGCTCTGATACACTGCGAAGCCCTTCACACTGTCACCACAGGCTGCCAGTCTCCACTCACAGCTTTCACATCCAACATGGTCCACCTCTGAGAGAAGTCAAATTCCGAGGGGTGGAAACTATCAGCAGGAAGGTGATGGCTGTGAGATTAAAAAGGTGGCGAGAGGGGAGATGAAGTATTTGCTGATAGCACCCTGGTATCAGGTCTGTGCCCAGCTCGCTGGCACTATTACCCTTTCATGCTGCTGAACAGCTCTTCTGTCACCTTGTGGTGGAACAAGACCTCATCGCGGAACAGCTCGATGCACAGGCTACATTGCATCGCTTCCTTCCAGAGCTTTAAACATGCTGGGTCCAGGTTTAAACTGTTGTGGCACAGCAGGAAGCCAACTAAACCAGGAAGAGAGAGAGAGAGAGAGAAAGCAGATTAGGAATGGTCCAGATTGGATAGCACAGCTCAAATGATAAGGGTCACTTTAAATTA
Organism: Ginglymostoma cirratum; assembly: GCA_024137785.1. NCBI lineage: Eukaryota > Metazoa > Chordata > Chondrichthyes > Orectolobiformes > Ginglymostomatidae > Ginglymostoma > Ginglymostoma cirratum. Next base: position 840,565 of record JAHRHZ010000261.1, read on the forward strand.
ATTCCCTGTCTGTGTGAGGCAGTATCTTCTACACACTCATTCCAAATGTTGATCTATACCTCTTCCTCTTGGGAACTCATGTTGATTTATTTCAATTACCTTGTCAGACAAGGGATTTGAGCTTGGGCCTCCTTACTCTGAGGTAGTGGCACTACCACTGCACCACAAGAGCGGAATGGGGGCTTTTTTAGTTGCAGCTCATGAGGAGACATTGGCAAGGGTCTCGGTGATTTCTTCAGAGGGAGCTTATCTGAAACTTATCTTTAAAAAAAGGCCGGATCCACAGTCAGATGTTATTGAATGGAGGAGCATGCTTGATGGGCTGAATGGCCTAATTCTGGCTTTTTCCCTCTGGCGAATTCAGGCAGGTTAGTGGCTGAAGGCCAATAGCTGTTTGAAGGCTCAGGATACAGGAAGTGTACAGAGTCAGGAGCAGGATCAGAGAGATGAGTCACAGCATTATGGGAAAAGTAGACGTGAGGAATATTGGACCAGACACGATCCTATTGAATGGCAGAGCAGGCTCTAGGGGCTGAATGGTCTACTCCTGCTCCAATTTCTTACAGTTAAATTCAAAATTGGGCGACACCATTAAATTGCTGTCGGGCCTAGATGAATGATAACCTGTAGGAGTGAGAAGGTCTTATAGTTAATCTCATTAAAACATTGGTAAAGAGCAGCAGATCAGAGATAGATATCAGGTGTTATGGTAAAGCCTGGATAACCCGGAGGAGAAGCACTTTCTCAATAGTGAGAGAAGCTCATGGGTTTGGAGCCAAGTTTAACAGAAAATCCAAGTCCAGGGCCTTTCCAGTTGACCTATTTTTCATCTTGTGATTCAATCAAACTTTTTGCTGACATATATATATTCTACAATGAAGCATAACTTTCTTACATCAGATTGCAACTGTGAATGGGAGGTGCTTTACGAACAAACTGGGGACTTCTTGACCTGCAGTCAAATGCTCTACCACTGAGCTATACCCCAAATAAGAGGCAGCTTTTGACGGGTGCAGACTTGATGGCCCAAGAGGCCATTTTCTGTGCTGCAGATCTGTATGACTGTATGAGTAGAGTGAACATTAAGCCACAGTGTTATGAGCGATTAGAGTTGTTAGGTAATACATACTGATGATCCATCTCTCCATAACCTCCAACGACAGGTACTCGCACTGCATCTGAAGCAGAAGACAAGAAATAAGGGGCAGATTTTTAAAAATTCAATCTCCTCCATCATAGCTTGAGAATGTTTCAGTGCCCTTGAGGCCTCCAATTAAGATGCAGAAATACTTTCTGGTTTGAAACTGTTACATTTCAAAAATTAGTGAAAACTTGAAGGAGATGCAGGGCTGGACCCAGAGGAACATATATCAGGACCCAGTGTAAAAGTTGTCAGGGCCCATGGTTACATGTGTCAAGGCTCATATTTACTGGTGTCACTCCCCATGGTTACAGGTGTCAGAGCCCATGGTTACGAGGTGTCAGGGCCCATGGTTACTGTTGTCAGGGCCCACGGCTACAGTTGTCAGGGCCCATGGCTACAGGTGTCAAGGCCCAAGGTTACTGGTGTCGGGGCCCATGGCTACAGGTGTCAAGGCCCAAGGTTACTGGTGTCGGGGCCTACAGCTACAGGTGGCAGAGCCCACGGTGACAGGTGTTGGGGCCCACGGCTTACAGGTGTCAGAGCCCATGGTTACATGTGTCAGGGCCCATGGTTTCAGGTGTCAGGGCCCGTGGTTACTGGCGTCAGTGCCCATGGTTACTGGCCTCAGGGCCCATGGTTACAGGTGTCAGGGCCCGTGACTACTGCTGTCAGGGCCCATGGTTACTGGCTTCCAGATCCAAACTAATAGACAACAAGTATATGCAAAGAAAGTCAATGGTCTAGGCCCGAAATGTCAGCCTCCCTGCTTCTCTGATGCTGCTTGGCCTGCTGTGTTCATCCAGCTCTACACCTTGTTATCTCAGCTCCCAGAAGTATTTGTCAGTCTATTCCTTTCAAACCATGTTGAAATAGATTTTGGAGATGGAAGAGAAAGAGTTCCGCTGGAGAATGTGGTGGAACAATGAAATGATTTTGCTTACCGTCTCGCTAACTGCTGGAGTGAGCATGGTGGCTGGCACGCTGATGACACTGAGCATGTGGGCACTTCGCCATTGTTCAGCTGGGAGATTCCTCCTTGGGAACAGGACTTGCAATGACAGGAGGGCGTCAGCCAGGAGCTACAAGGGCAAAGGGCAAGAATTCCAGATTGTTAATCATCGTGTTGGCATGTCCCAGATTTGTCACGTCATTCATCAACAAGAACTGTCAGAGAATGGCCAAGTGTGGAGCTGAACGATCACAAAGGGAAACACTCCTATCAGATTCATGGTGAATGTTTTCCAAAGGACAACCCTGCTAAGTGTTTACAGAGGGAAAATTCCAGTGAGTGTTTCCTGATATTATATCGAAATAAACCAAAATGGGGGAAGCAATGACCTAGTGGTATTGTTGTTAGACTATTCATCCAGAGGTGAAGTAATCTCCTGCAGACCAGAGTTCTAGTCCCATCAGTGCAGATGGTGAAATTTCAATTCAATAAATTCTACAAGTCAGAGTCTAATGATGACAATGATTTCATTGTCACATGTATTTTATAGTAAGAATACAACAAAATACAGTGAAAAGATTTTATTTGTCACCACAAAACAACGTCACTTTGACTATTTAAGAATAAGGGAACAAAAGGGGAAGATATAGCTTATACAGAGTCCAATTTATAAAGTCATTTCCAGTAACGTTCACCATGGATGGCACCGAGCATTATAAAAACCCATCTGGTTCACTAATGCCCTTTTGGGAGGGAAACTGCCATCCTTACCTGGTCTGGCCTACATGTGACTCCAGACCCACAGCAGTGTGGTTGACTCTTAACTGCCCTCTGGGCAATTAGGGATGGGCAATAAATGCTGGCCATCATCCCATGAAGGAATGAAAAAAAATCTGGAGACATGGATAGTTACATTTCTGTATATTGTAATGCATTTTGCAGAATGTGGAGGTTTTTAGATAGTTCATGTTGAAAATTTTGTTGTGGTGTGATAAACTGCCATGCATTTTTAAAGAGACAGAAGGAAAACTGTTTGGGGTAAAGTAGTTGTGAATTATTGGATGGGGGCAGTGGGTATTAATGGATATCAGTTGTGCCCCTGTAACATAGATTGAGTGAAATACGAGTTGTTGGGTTAGGAGATATAAATACTTATACACATGTATTAAGGGCAACTCCAATTTGATCCCACATCGCCTAGATTTCTGGGTGATAGCATTGTTGCAGCTTAACCGATATTGCTGAAAAAGTGTTCATCAGCAAAATCAGCACTTTTAATCAGGAGGTCCAGGCCTCCACCATTTATTTGTTTCACTGGCCTATCTAGTCATATTTCTTGGTAAATTAAACATTTTTTGAGAAGAGTCAAATTTTTACAAGGAGCCTACAAACGCTTGCCCATCAAACAAACTGAACAAAGTCTGTAAAAGCTCCCTGAATCGGTGAAATTGACAAAATTTGACCATTTTCACTTGGTGACACAGTCACTTTCATCCATCGAACCTGTTCCGGGCTAATTGAATATTGAAACAGTGAACCAGTTCAGGAAAATCATGAGTGATTTTACGCAGAATTCACTTTCATTTAAAATACTCCAATTTTTGAGACCGTAAGACGTAGGAGCAAAAGTAAGCCATTCAGCCCATTGCGTCTGCTGCATCTTTCAATGAGATCACGACCTCTCATTCTTCTGCATTCCAATGAGTACAGGCCCAACCTACTGAACCTCTCCTCATAAGACAGTCCCTCCGTACCCAGGATCAGCCAAGTGAACCTTCCCTGGACTGCCTCCAATGCCAGTCTATCTTTCCTTCGATAAGGGGCCTAAAGCTGTTCACAGTGTTCCAGCTGTGGGCTGACTAGTGCCTTGTATAGTTTTAGCAAAACCTCCCAACTTTTGTACTCCATTCCCTTTGAAATAAAGACCAGCGTTCCATTTGCCTTCCCCATGACCTGCTGAACATGGATGATGGATTTTGTGATTCATGGATGATGATTCCCAAATCCCTCAGTTCTGTAGCCTTCTGCAGTCTTTCTCCATTTAAATATTATTCGACTCCTCTATTCCTCCTGCCAAAGTGCATAACCTCACAGTTTTCCCCACATTATATTCCATGTGCCAAGGTTTTTCCCACTCCCTTCACCTGTCTATAACTCTCTGCAGACTCACTGTGCCATCCTCACCATTTACATTCCCTACCTGTCTTTGTGTCACTCACAAACCTGGCGACAGTACATTCACTTTCCTCATCCAAGTCAGTAACATAGATTGTAAATAATTGTGGCCCCAGCACTGATGCCTTTGGCACTCCACTAGTTATGGGCTGCCAGCCCGAAAATGCCCTCTTATCCCAACTCGGTCTCCTAATAGCTAGCCAATCCTGGTAATATACCCTGGTAATATACTTCCCACAACGCCATGGGCTCTGATTTTATTCAGTAGCCTAATATGTGGTTCCTTATCAAAACATCTTCTAAAAATCCAAATATATTACATCCACTGCTCTTCCTTTATCTCTCTCGCTTGTTACCTCCTCAAAGATTTCTAGTAAGTTTTTCAGGCATCATTTCCCCTTCCTGAAACCATTCTGACCCTGCTTGATTATATTAAGTAGTGGTAAATGCTCTGCTATTAAATACTTTACAATAGACACTAACATTTTCCCGATAACAGACATTTAGCTGACTGGCCTAGAGTTAAATGGCTTTTGCCCTCTTCTCCTTTCAAATATAGGTTTTACATTGGCCAGCCAATTCTCCTGAAATCTGGGGGAAGAATTCTTGGAAGCAAGTGGTAACTCTGCAACTAGGTATTTCCCAAAGATGGTTTTGACAGGGCAAAGGCTTACCCTCCAGTGGGGTGTGAATTCCTCAGTTAGTTTCTTCAATGGATGATCATAATCCAGTAACATCTGCCCGAGTCTTGGGAAACTAGGCTCACTAATTCAAAATGAGACATATATTTGAGCATTAACAACAGTCGTAAGACAGAATTTGAACAGTTCTTTGGATCAACAACAACAACTTACAGTAATATTGTGCCTCTGATGGGCTGGCAGCTTCTGGTGAGCTGGGATCTCATAGTTGAGGCCAATGATAACTGAAAAGCTCACCGGGCAGCTCTTCCCCAGCTAATTGGTGCATAATCCACCGGGATTACTCAGTGGTGGGGGGAGTGGATTTGTCAACACCAGACATCCCTGACCTTATACTCAATCTCAACCACGAAACGTTGGAGCATGTGGCTTTGCAATGGGTTAGAGTGGGAGAGTGTGGGTTCAGAACGGGTTAGAGAGAGAGCGTGAGGGTTCAGACTGGGTTAGAGGGGGAGAATGTGGGTTTACAATGTGCTAGAGGGAGAGAGTGTGGGTTTACAATGGGTGTTGGGGGAAAGTGTAGGTTTATAATGTGATAGAGGGGGAGAGTGTGAGTTTAGAATGAGTTAGGCAGGAGACTGTGGGCTTAGGATGGGTTAGATAGGGAGAGTGTGGCTTCAGAATGGGTTTGAGGGGGCGAGTATGGGTTTAGAATAGCTTACGGGGGGAGAATATTGGTTTAGATTGGGTTAGATAACAAGAGTGTGGGTTTAGAATGGTTTACGGGGGAGAAAGTGGGTTTATAATGAGCTAGGGGAGGACAGTATGGACTTAGATTGGGTTAAATCGTGCGGGTTTAGAATGGGCTAGACGATGAGAATGTGGGTTTAGAATGGTTTACAGAGGAGAGTGTGGGTTTAGAATGGGTTAGATGGGTGAGTGTGGATTAAGAATATGATAGAGGGGTAGTGTGTGGGTTTA
>JAHRHZ010000261.1:846464-869422 GCA_024137785.1 Ginglymostoma cirratum
GGTGAGTGTGGATTAAGAATATGATAGAGGGGTAGTGTGTGGGTTTAAAATGGGTTAGATGGGTGGGTGTGGATTAAGAATATGATCGAGGGGAGAGTGTGGGTTTATCATCAAATCATGGAATCACCATAGAATCCCTCCAGCGTGGAAACAGGCCCTTTGGCCTATCAAGTCCACACCGACCCTCAGAGCATCCCACCCAGACCCACCTAATCTACACATCCCTGAACACTATGGGACAATTTCCCATGGCCAATCCACCTAATCTGCACATCTTTGGACTGTGAGAGGAAACTGGAGCACCCAGAGGAAACCCACACAGATACGGGGAGAATGTGCAAACTCCCCCCACACAGACAGTCGCCTGAGGCTGGAATCGAACATGGCTTCCTGGTGCTGTGAGGCAGTAGTGCTAATCAGAATGGGTTTAAATGGGAAGAGTGTGTTTAGATTGGGTTAGAGGAGGTGCATCTGGGTTTAGAATGTATTAGGGGCGAGAGTGTGTGTTTAGATTGGTTTAGAGTGTATGCATGTGGGTTTAGAATGGGTTAGAGGGTGAAAGTTTCAGTTTACAATGGATTAAGGGGAGAGTGTGGCCTTAGAATGGGTTAGAATGGTAGAGTATGTGTTTAAATTGTGTTAGAGGGGTACATATGAGTTTAGAATGGGTTAGAAGGTGAGTGTGTGGGTCTGGAATTGCTTAGGGGGGAGAGTGTGGATTTAGAATGGGTTAGAGGGGCGAATATAGGTTTAGATTAGAGTATGTGCATGTGGGTTTAGAATGGGTTAGAGGCTGAGAATGTGGGTTTACAATGGGTTACAGGGAGAGTATGGGTTTACAATGGGTTACAGGGAGAGTATGGGTTTACAATGGGTTACAGAGAAAGTGAGGGTTTACAATGGGTTAGGGGGAAGAGTGTGGGTTTACAATGGGTTAGAGAGGGAGAGTGTGGGGCTAGAAAAGGTTACTGGGGGAGAGTACAGTTAGTGGACAGAGGTGCTGTGAGGGGTAAGAATGGACTGCCGCTGGCAATGAAAGGCTATTTGTGTAAAGGTGGAGAGTGAGAGTTGCGAGTGTGTGAAGTGACTCTTCATTAGAAGGGAATCATCTTGTGGAAGCCAAAATAGATTTGGACTTGGTGAAATTATGTGCCATTTCAATCCTATAATTATTGCAATCCCTCCTGCAATGCTTTGTCCCCTTCCAAAAATCATTCCCCATTTCCATTTGGGTGAAAGAGTCCCATGCTGAGTGCCTACTGGCAGGTGAGAAACCATCAGCCTGTACAGCATCACAAGAGCTCAGTGCCTGCTGTTGTCTTACCTCGAGCCATTTGACAGTTCGTAGGCACAGTTATACATTCCAAGCAGCACCTTGCGATCATCGACCCGAGACACCATGAAGAACAGCGAAGTGTAGGTGACTATCAAGTCAAGGTAGCCCTTGGTCAGATCATAATTGACATTCTGAAAGGGAAACCATCTTAATATTCAATAAATAATCTCATAAATGATCGATTATATTTCTCTTTTTATCAAATGCCGTTTCACATCCCACCACCACTCACCCTTTCCTCGTTTGCATAGGCCTGCTTTCCAAATGAGTCTGTTCATCAGACACTTTGACAGCTGTTAGGAACATAAACTGCAGCAACTGGGAGGCATGTTCAAATACAAGGAAAATTGCATGAACACACGTGTGGCCAAATGTGTATGTCCATCTTAGTGTGCCAGGATAATTGACATCTGTACAAACTGGTCTATGTATGTGTGTGTGTATACAAATGTCCATGCAGGAATAGGAAACGACCCATGACCTAGCCAGTACTCAATTTTACATCGTGTTTGTGGAAAAGCTACTCACTGCAGAGGAGAAAGTCCTTTAGGCCACATATCCCAGGGTGACAGCTGAACCCCAAGATTGGGCCTGGACCTTGGGCTGATAAACATCTATCAGGGCAGGGGTGCACGATGGGGCTAATGAATTCCTTCCAAATGACATCCTCCGGGTGAGGTGATGGCCTAGTGGTATTATCGCTGGACCGTTAATCCAGGAAGCCAGATAACATCCTGGGGGCCCAGGTTCAAATCCCACTGTGGCAGATGATGGAATTTGAATTCAGTAAATATCTGGAATTAAGAATCTAATGATGACCATGAATCCATTGTCGATTGTTGGAAAAACCCATCTGGTTCACTAATGCCCTTTAGGGAAGGAAACTGCCATCCTTACCTGGTCTGGCCTATGTGTGACTCCAGACCCACAGCAATGTGGTTGGCTCTTAACTGCCCTCTGGGCAATAAATGCTGGCCTGGCCAGCGATTCCCTCATCCCATGAATGAATAAAGGAAAAAAATCCAAGATTGTGAGACTGACTTGGCAGAGTGGTTTTTGAGAAGCTATTTCCCCTCAGTGTTCCTGTGTCATTATAAATGTTGGCAGCTGGTGAGAATAGAACATGAGCAAGAATTTCCAGCATATTGAATGGGACTATTTAGAACAGTGGGATTCTGGAGATGCTCACTAGAATAGTGCAGTGTGCATTGCCTGAAGGTTGCAGCACTTAGTCTCAAAACTATAGAGGTGATTGGAAAGGAGGAAAGATGGCTGATGTGGAGTAACCCTGCTTTTATCTTCCCCAACACTTCAATGCCACATGGGCACAACAGGGTTGCTTCTTTCTACAGCACTGCCTGCTTTCGGATGAAAGTAGAAGGAGCTGTAAAGGCCAAGCTAGTCTGAATGGATCTAAGGGCCTTCTTCCATGCTCAAATTGACCTTAGAAAGTAATTTAGCTGCCAAACACTGAATAGGATAACTTGAGCAGCCTTTTAAGATTGAATGAAAAGAGGTAGCAGTTTGGATTTAATGAAAACATTGCAGGGCTGAAAAGAGTGGGTTTTATTGCAGGACCAAAGACAGAATTTATTTGGCTGCAGTTATAAATATGAAGTTTATGAGATTGTAATGTTGTGAGCTTGTCTCTTTAATTTAAGGTTGTGATGGGGACATTAGGACTCTGATTTGAGTGGTTTCATTGGTCCATTCAGATTCTTATTTTCTACACAATATGAGGCCATCTCATTTTCCCAAACTGGAATTCCTCCTGACTGCGTTGAAATTCATTCGGCAATTACCTGCTCTTTCTGCAGGTCTACAGATGCAGTCTTGTAATTTATCGCACTCCTCCTCAGTGTTGTCTATCTCCCCCGTCCCCCAAATCAGGTCATAACCACATTTTCTAGCAACAATCCTATTTCCCAAGATTCAAGAATAACTTCTTCCCTGCTGTTATCAGACTTTTGAAGTGGCCTCTCAAATATTAATGTTGATCTCTCTCTCTCTGCACCTTGTTTGCGGCTGTAACACTGCATTCTACACTCTGTTCTGCTACGATCTGCCTGTAGAGCATGCAAAACACTAAGTTTCACTGTATCTCAGTACATATGACAACATTTAGTCAATAATTCACTGATTGCCACTCTGAAGTGTTAGCCTTTACCAGGGAACATCTTTGTTTTCTGTTTTACATATCCAAACCTGTAGAAAGCACTTACTATATCCATGTACATTTGATAGCTATCCATTGAACTCAGTAACTCGTTCACGTTCTCCTGTAAAACACAAGCAGAAAAACCTTCAGTAGAAATGAATTAAAGGCCAGGAGAAGAAGGAGAAAGAGGAGAAAAAGGACAAGAGGAGAAAGCCAGATAGAGTCATTCAGCAGCCTACTATTACTGGTCAGTAAGCAGAGCTGTACAGCATTGAGCAAGAAAGACTTGCATTTATGTAAGACCTTTCATGGCTTCCCTTCCTACTTTAAAAAGATTAGAGCATCTGGAAGGAGCTCCAGGAGCACAGACAGAGAGCTAACTTCAGGCAGAGAGCTGGTGCAGAAAGCTCAAACTCATGAGATAACAAGGGGTAGAGCTGGATGAACACAGCAGGCCAAGCAGCATCAGAGGAGCAGGAAGGCTGACGTTTCGGGTCTGGAGCCTTCTTCAGAAATGTGGGAGGGGAATGGGATTCTGAAAAAATTAGAGAGAGGCGGGGAGGTGGATGGAAGATGGGTAGAGGAGCAGATAGGTGGAGAGGAGACAGACAGGCCAAAGAGGCAGGGATGGAGCCAGTGAAGGGGAATGCAGGTGGGGAGTTAGGGTGGGGGTTGGTCAGTCCAGAGAAGACAGACAGGTCAAGGAGGCGGGATGAGGCTGGTAGGTAGGAGGTGGGGTGGGGGTTGAGGTGGGAGGAGGGGATAAGTGGGAGGAAGGACAGGTTAGGGAGGCGGGGACGAGCTGGGCTGGTTTTGGGATGCGGTCCGGGGAGGGGAGATTTTGAAGCTTGTGAAATCCACAAACTCACGTTAGCTCAAGGGAGAAAATGCTGCTTGGTGAGTTGCGCTTGAATTTTTAACGATGGAACCAAAGATTGTCGCACTGCCTGTGGTGTGATTTCTGGATAAAACGCCATTGCTGGATTGGGAAAGTTGGAGCTGCCCAACTGAAAAAAAAACTGCCCAACTGCCCAACTGACAGGCAACATGTCATGGGTGCCCAGTCAGGAAACTTGCCCACATTGTACTCAATCTGCCACCTTGTTGCCCCCTCATGTAACCCATCCATATCATTTTGCAGCCTCTTTCTGTCGTTTTCACAGTTTACATTCCCACCTGGGTGGCTGAGATACTTTACCCTCTGTCTATCCAGGCAAGTGGGGAGTATTCCATCACACTCCTGACTTGTGCCTTGTAGATGGTGGGACAGGCTTTGGGGAGTCATGAAGGGAGTTACTCGCTGCAATATTCCCAGCTTCTGACTTGCTATTGTAACCATTGTATTAATGTGGTGAGTCCAGTAGACTTTCTGGTCAATAATAACCATGGGTAGAGCAAGGTCAGGAATGGATGTCGCAGGTTCCAGGGTTTAGATCTTTCATAAAGATCAGGGAAGGTGGTAAAAGAGGGGGAGGCGTGGCTTTGTTAGTCAAGGACAGTATAACGGTGGCTGAAAAAACTTTTGACGAGGACTCGTCTACTGAGGTGGTATGGGCTGAGGTCAGAAACAGGAGAGGTCACACTGCTGGAGTTTTTTATAGGCCTCCGCAAAGTTCCAGGGATGTGGAGGAGAGGATCGGCAAAATGATTCTGGGCAGGAGTGAAAGGAACAGTGTGGTCATTATGGGAGACTTTAACTTCCCCAACATTGACTGGAAATGCTATAACTCTAGTACGTCGGATGGATCGGTTTTTGTTCAATGTGTGCAGGAGGGTTTCCTGACACAGTATGTCGAAGGGCCGACAAGAGGGGAGGCCACACTGGATCTGGTACTTGGTAATGAACCAGGCCAGGTGTTTGATTTAGTGGTAGGTGAGCACTTTGGAGAGAGTGACCATAATTCGGTTACGTTTATTCTAACGATGGAAAGGGATAGGAACATGCCACTGGGCAAGAGTTATAGATGGGGGAAGGGCAATTATAATGCGATTAGGCAAGACTTAGGAGGGATAGAATGGGGTAGCAAAATGCAGGGGATGGGGACAATCGAAATGTGGAGCTGGTTTAAGGAACAGATATTGCGTGTCCTTGATAGGTATGTCCCTGTCAGGCAGGGAGGAAGTGATAAGGTAAGGGAACCTTGGTTTACAAAAGAAATTGTATCTCTTGTTAAGCGGAAGAGGGAGGCTTATGTGACATTGAGACGAGATGGTTCAGATGAGGCGATGGAGAGTTACAGATTAGCTAGGAAGGATTTAAAGAGAGAGTTAAGAAGAGCAAGGAGGGGACATGAGCAGTCATGAGCAGGTAGAATTAAGGAGAACCCTAAAGCTTTCTATAGGTATGTGAGGAATAAAAGAATGACTAGGGTAAGAATAGGGCCAGTCAAAGACAGAAGTGGGAAGTTGTGTGTGGACCCTGTGGAGATCGGAGAGGTGCTAAACAAATATTTCTCATCTGTTTTCACTCAGGAAAAGGAGAATATTGGAGAGGAGAAGACTGAGATACGAGCTATTAGACTTGAAAGGATTGAGGTTAGTAAGGAGGAGGTGTTATCAATCCTAGAAGGTGTGAAGGTAGATAAATCCCCTGGGCCGGATAGGATTTTTCCGAGGATTCTCTGGGAAGCTAGGGAGGAGATGGCGGAGCCTTTGGCCTTGATCTTTGAGTCGTCATTGGCTACAGGTTTAATACCAGAGGACTGGAGGATTGCAAATGTTGTGCCCTTGTTCAAGAAGGGCAGTAGAGATGACCCAGGTAATTATAGACCAGTGAGCCTTACGTCTGTTGTAGGAAAAGTTTTGGAAAGGATTATAAGAGATAGGATTTATAATCATCTAGGAAGCAACAATTTGATTTGAGATAGTCAACATGGATCCAAAACCAGCCCAGCTCATCTCCACCTCCCTAACCAGTTTTTCCTCTCACCTCAAGCCACACCCCCATCTCCTATCTACTAACATCATCCCGCCCCCTTGACCTGTCCGTCCTCCCTGGACTGACCTATCTCCTCCCTACCCCCCTACCTACACTCACCTTTACTGGCTCCATCCCCGCCTCTTCGACTTGTCTGCCTCCTCTCCACCTATCCTCTCCTCTATCCATCCTCTATCCACCTCCCCCTCTCTCCCTATTTATTTCAGAGCCCTCTTCCCCTCCCCCATTTCTGATGAAGGGTTTAGGCCCGAAACGTCAAGTTTTCCTGCTCCTATGATGCAGCTTGACCTGCTGTGTTCATCCAGCCCCATGCTTGTTATCATGGATTCGTCAAGGGCAGGTCGTGTCTCACAAACCTCATTGAGTTTTTTGAGAAGGTGACCAAGCATGTGGATGAGGGTCGGGCAGTTGACGTGGTGTACGTGGACTTCAGTAAAGCCTTTGATAAGGTTCCACATGGTAGGCTATTGGAGAAAATGCGGAGGCATGGGATTGAGGGAGATTTAGCAGTTTGGATTAGAAATTGGCTTTCTGAAAGAAGGCGAGGAGTGGTGGTTGATGGAAAATATTCAGCCTGGAGTCCGGTTACTAGTGGTGTGCCACAAGGATCTGTTTTGGGACCACTGCTGTTTGTCATTTTTATAAATGACTTGGACGCAGACATAGGAGGATGGGTTAGTAAGTTTGCAGATGACACTAAAGTCGGTGGAGTGGTGGACAGTGTGGAAGAATGTTGCAGGTTGCAGGGAGACTTGGATAAACTGCAGAATTGGGCTGAAAGGTGGCAAATGGAGTTCAATGCAGATAAATGTGAGGTGATTCACTTTGGGAAGAATAATAGGAAGGCAGAATACTGGGTGAATGGAAAGATTCTTGGTAGTGTGGATGTGCAGAGGGATCTTGGTGTCCCAGTACATAGATCCCTGAAAGTTGCCACCCAGGTTGATAGTGCTGTTAAGAAGGCATACGGTGTGTTAGGTTTCATTGGTAGAGGGATTGAGTTCCGGAGCCGTGATGTCATGCTGCAACTGTACAAAACGCTAGTGCGGCCTCACTTGGAATATTGTGTACAGTTCTGGTCGCCCCATTACAGGAAGGATGTGGAAGCATTGGAAAAGGTGCAGAGGAGATTTACCAGGATGTTGCCTGGTCTGGAGCAAAGGTCTTATGAGGAAAGGTTGAGGGACTTGGGTCTGTTCTCATTGGAGAGAAGGCGGCTAAGAAGGGAGTTAATAGAGACATCCAAGATGATCAGAGGATTAGATAGGGTGGACAGTGACAGTCTTTTTCCTAGGATGATGACGTCGGCTTGTCCGAGGGGGCATAGCTGCAAATTGAGGGGTGATAGATTTAAGACAGATGTCAGAGGCAGGTTCTTTACTCAGAGAGTGGTAAGGGCGTGGAATGCCCTGCCTGCCAATGTAGTTAACTCAGCCACATTAGGGCCATTTAAACAGTCCTTGGATAAGCATATGGATGATGATGGGATAGTGTAGGGGGATTGGCTTAGATTAGTTCACAGGTCGGCACAACATTGAGGGCCGAAGGGCCTGTTCTGTGCTGTATTGTTCTATGTTCTATAACCCCCCCAGCATGTTGATAGTGGGGGATTCAGTGATAGTGACCCATTGAATGTCAGTTTTTCTCTTGTTGGAGATAGTCATTGTCACATTTGTGTGGCGCGAATGTTACTTGCCACTTGTCAGCCTAAGCCTGGATATTGTCCAGATCTTGTTGCATTTGAACATGGACTGCTTCAGTATCTGAGGAGTCGCGAATGGTGCTAAACATTGTGTAATCATTGGCGAACATCCCCACTTCTGACCTTATGATGGAGGGTAGGTCATTGATGAAGCAGCTGAAAATGGTTGGGCCTAGGATACTACCCTGAGGGACTCCTGCAGAGATGTCCTGGAGCTGAGATGATTGACCTCCAACAACCACGACCATCTTCCTTTGTGTTAGGTATGACTCCAACTACTGGAGAGTTTGCCCCCTGATACCCATTGATTCCAGTTTTGCTCGGGCTCCTTGATGCCACACTCGGTCGAATACAGCCTTGATATCAAGGGCTGTCACTTTCACTTCACCCCTGGAATTCAGCTCTTTTGTCCATGTTTGAACCGAGGCTGTAATGAGGTCAGGAGCTGAGTGGCCCTGGCGGAACCCAAACTGGGCGTCGCTGAGCAGGTTATTTGTAACTCCTCCTTAGCAGCACTTTCAGCAACACCTTTTGATCATTTTGCTGATTTTTAAACATTCTTTAATGGGATGTGGGGATCACTGAGTAAGGCCAGAATTTGTTGCCCATTCATAATTGCCATTGAACTGAGTGGCTTGCTGGATCATTTCCAGCAGCAGTTAAGAGTCAACCACATTAGCTGTGCATCTGGAGTCATGTGTAGGCCAGACCAAGTAAGGACGGCCAATTTCCTCACGATCCAAATGGTTTTGTTTACAACAGTTGTAATAACAGTGGGACCACAGTTATTTACAATCTATATTACTGACTTGGATGAGGAAAGTGAATGTACTGTCGCCAGGTTTGTGAGTGACACAAAGACAGGTAGGGAATGCAAGTGGTGAGGATGACACAGTGAGTCTGCAGAGGGATATAGACAGGTGAAGGGAGTGGGAAAAAGCCTGGCACATGGAATATAATGTGGGGAAAACTGTGAGGTTATTCATTTTGGCAGGAGGAATAGAGGAGTCGAATAATATTTAAATGGAGAAAGACTGCAGAAGGCTACAGAACTGAGGGATTTGGGAATCATCATCCATGAATCACAAAATCCATCATCCATGTTCAGCGGGTCATGGGGAAGGCAAACGGAACGCTGGTCTTTATTTCAAAGGGAATGGAGTACAAAAGTTGGGAGGTTTTGCTAAAACTATACAAGGCACTAGTCAGCCCACAGCTGGAACACTGTGAACAGCTTTAGGCTCCTTATCGAAGGAAAGATAGACTGGCATTGGAGGCAGTCCAGGGAAGGTTTACTTGGCTGATCCTGGGTATGGAGGGACTGTCTTATGAAGAGAGGTTGAACAGGTTGGGCAGTTGATGCTGAACTCAATGAAGTTTAGACGAATGAGAGGAGACCTTATTGGAGCATACAAGATCCTTGGAGGACTTGGCAGTGTAGATGTGGAGAGGTTGTTTCCCCTTGTGGGAGAGTCTAGGACCAGATGGTACAATCTTAGAATAAGGGCTCACCCACTTAACACAGAGATGGGGAGGAGTTTCTTCTCTCAGAATGGGGTGAATCTGTGGAATTCTTTATCACAGAGGGCTGTCGAGGCTCGGTCATGTAATGTTCAAGGCTGAGAGAGACAGATTTTCAATCTGGAAGGGAATCAATGATGTGCTCTCTCTCTCTCTCTCTCTCTCTCTCTCTGTTTCTCTATCCTACCCCCTCCAACCCCACCCCTCACCCTCCTCCCCTCTCCCCACACCTTCAGACACAGACTCATTCCCCCTACACTTTGAGTCCCATGCCCCTTCCTTCTCTAAACATTGGTGTTATCCTTGATGCCAAGGCTTTGGTTGAAATATCAGCTTTACATAATTACATGTAGGGTTCTGAAGAAGGGTCACTGGACCCAAAATGTTAACTCTGCTTTCTCTCTCCACAGAGGCTGGCAGACTTGCTGAGTTTCTCCAGCAATTTCTGTTTTTGTTTCAGATTTCCAATATCTGCAGTTCTTGGTTTCTTCATTTATTTGTCCTCTTTTAATTCAAACCTTTATCTGCACAGTCAAATCCCAGGGCACTTCAATCTTATGAGCCTGCTATGAATAGGAGCATGAAATTGACACCAGGCCGTGAACTTACCCGAAATTCCAAGACATCCACAAAGGAGTTGTAGAAACTAGTCAGGTTCTTCAGGATGTCTGACTTGTCTTTCTGGATGCTGCTAAGATGGTTCTGCAAGGGAATGAAGGGCATTAAAAGGGAACATTAAACCAAGTCAGGGCTCTCCATAGAGTCATAGAGTTGTCCACCTCAGAAACAGACCCTTCTGCCCAACTCATCCATGCCCATCAGATATCCTAAATTAATCAAGTCCCATTTGCCCCATATCCCTCTAAACCCTTCTTATCCATGTCCCCATCCAGATGCCTTTTAAATGTTGTAATTGTACCAGCCTCCACCACTTCCTCTGGCAGCTCATTCCACACACACACCACCCTCTGTGTGAAAAAGTTTGCCCTCAGGTCCTTTTTAAATCTTTCCTCTCTCATCTTAAACCTATACACTCTAGTTTTGGACTCCCCTACCCTGGAGCAAAGACCATGGCTATTCACCTTATCCATGCCCCTTGTGATTTTATAAACCTCTGTAAAGTCACCCCTCAGCCTCCCTGTCTACCTGTAATTCCACCTTCAAGGAACTGTAAACCTGCACCCCAAGGTCTCTTGGTATTGCTGCCATCTGAACTGTGTACTAGAGAGTGAGTCATTGGCATTGGGGGCAGCGGGGTGGGAGAGAATTAGCAGATCAGAAAACCATGCTGATGGCACATTTGGCCTTCAGATGCAGAGCTCTAGATGTTACAGAATATTGTTAGAAAGATGCAGTATCGAGGAGACCATTGAGCTCATAATGACAGTGTTGGCCAATTAGCCCTGTGCAGACATCACTCCCAAAGAAGGAAGGGTAGCACAGTGGCTCAGTGGTTAGCACTGCTGCCTCATAGCACCAGGAACCTGGGTTTGATTCCACCCTCAGGTGACTGACTGTGTGGAGTTTGCCCATTCTTCTTGTGTCTGCGTAGGTTTCCTCCTACAGTCCAAAGATGCCCAGGTTGTAGGGATTGGCCATTCTAAATTGCCCATAGTGTGCAGACTAGGTGGATTAGCCCTCAGAAATGCAGGGTTACAGGGATAGGGTAGGATGCTGTTCAGTGGGTCAGTGTGGACTGAATACACCAGAATGGCCTGCTTCCACACTGTAGGGATTCTATGATTCTCAGAAGCAAACAGGCTTCTTGCTGATATTGCAGTGTGGAGCTGGAGGAACACAGCAGGCCAAGCAGCATCAGAGGAGCAGGAAAGTTGACATTCCAGGTCAGGGCAGCAGCTGCAGTTCTTACTATCTCTGAGTCTTGTTGCTGGCTGTTTTCACAGAGGAGCAGGCCCTCTTGTGGCACAGTGCTAGTGTTCCTACCCCAGACCAAGAGGCCTGGGTTCAAATCCCATCTGGTCCAGCAATGTATAAGAACAAGTTGACTAAAAAACAGCTTTACAGAAGGCCAGCCTAGCTCTTTCCATCTCTCAGGAAATGGACAACAGCAATGAAGGTAGAAAATGTTTTCCTCTCATGAACTTTCCCTTTGAAAGTTATTACCAAATACAATTCAATGAGACAGTGCATTCTGGGTTGTAACAACTTGCTGTGGTTTAAACAAGAAGTTGGCCATGTCTCTCCCTTCCCATGTTCCCCTACTATGGCTAACATATGTCAGGGTGACGAGAATGGGGAAGGACGAAGAGAGAGAAAAGGTAGGGAGAGGACGGCATGCAGGAAATGGAGGTTATGTGTGTGTGGAGAATCTCACTTCTGGATATTTCACAGCCCCCGCATCCTCACATATTCAGCATATATCCGACCCTTGTTCTGGGATATCTGTTTGCTAGAGGCAGAGAGGTGAGCCCCATTTTAGTTTTGGTACTGTCAGTTCCAGTCTCTGCCTCTTGCTGTGCTGGATTGCACCAGGGTCCAGTGAATGATTTCCCATGCAGAGAATGTAAAAAAATTGGCTATTTCAATGGGACAAAAAACCTGTCAAATGTTTTGACAGGAAAGTGGAAGGTTCTGGAAGAAAAACTATGAAACGCAGCTCAGTAAAAATCAAACTGACTACAGACAGCCCCGCATTTAACTTGCCACGTTCACACACTTACATACTCTCACACACACACACAGACACACACACACACACACACACGCACACAGTTACAAGCATACAGTCACACTCACGCACACACACACACTCTCTCACTCACACATGCACACACACACACGCGTGCACACACACACAGTTACATGCATACAGTCACATTCATGCACACACACAGACACACACTCTCACTCACACACACACACATACGTGCGCGCACGCGTGCACACACACACAGTTACAAGCATACAGTCACATTCATGCACACACACACACACACACACTCTCACACACATACATCAGATTTTGCTGCATTTTTTGACATATATCACCATTCCTTCACTGTTGCTCAGTCAGAATCCTGGATTCTTTATCTCTTTCTTCTCCTGTGGTGTTTGGACATCTCTGTGACCTCATCAAAAACTCGAGCAAGCTGGATAAACAGGATTTGTTGTTACAAGCTTGTGTCGGTGGCTCAGTGGTTAGCACAGCTACTGCATAGTGCCAGGAACCTGGGTTCATTTCCAACGTCAAGTGACTGTCTGTGTGGAGTTTGCACATTCTCCCTGTGTCTGTGTGGGCTTTCTCCCACAGTCCAAAGATGTGCAGGTTAGGGTGGATTGACCATGCCAAATTGCCCGTAGTGTCCAGGGATGAGCAGGTTATGTGGGTTAGCCATGGGGAATGCAGAGTTGTAGAGATTAAGTCTGGGTGAGATGCTCTTCAGAGGGTCAGTGTGGGCTGAATGGCGTTCCTTCCACACTGTAGGGATTTGATAATCCTTTGATAAAGCCACCTGTATGCAAGTGATTGTTAATTTTATCCCAGACTGTCGCTTCTAACAGCTTCACTGGAGCTAAAGTTAAGCTGACTGACCTGAGTTACTAGTTTTGAAAGAAAAAGAACATCTGACTGGTGGTCAGAAACTGGGGACTGTCTGGTGCCCCTCCAAATTGACACAGATATGAACTGTTATGTTTAGGAAGCGTGTGCTTGTAACCACTAACTAAGTAAAAAATGTTTATATAAGACCATAAAGATTAGAGCCAGTTTTATCCTCCACCAATTTGCTCCTCTGCCACAACCTCACTCTCTCCAGAAACGTCTCCTCCCTCAATCTCTCTGCCTGTTTGTAAGATTCCTTTCCTCCCTCGGTGCCTATTCAAACTGAGGTCTCCTCCCCTCCCTCCATCTCTTCATAAAACTGTCAATGTCTTCACCTTCTTCCGCCTCATCTCCGACAGCAGCCACCACTCACTCGCGTCCTCCTCAACGCCTCGACCTTACCCTTGGATTTCCAAGCGAAGAAAGTGACTGAAGCCACGTGAGCATCCACAACATGGAAGCCAAGACACTGGAGGTTTTATGCAGTGTCTCTAACTTTAATGGATTCTCATTACAGCTCAGCTGTTATGATGCAGACTACTTACACTGTTGCTCCGTATATCGATAGCTGGAAATTTCCTCATGATGCATTTGATCGCGGACTCCATGCTTTTCTCGGTTAAATATGGAAGCTTTGTTTTGGGATCCGAGCATGTCTGTAGAAGATGGGGGGGGAAACAAAAAAAGGTACCCTGAAGGTCTACTCAATCCACAGAAAATCCCAAATGACGGCATTACAATGAACGAGGCTCCCACTGTATTGCTGGCAAGAATCTGTGATAGCAAAGGAGCTGCACTTATATATAACCTCTGACATCCACATCCCAATGCGTGTTAGCCCTTTTGAAGTGCTGTTTGTACGTAAGAAACACTTTGCATGAAGCAAGTAACAGACAGTTTGCACACAGCAAAATCACACAAATAGCAGTATGGTCATGATTGAGGGATAAATATTGGCCAGAGCCCTTCTTTGAAATAATTTGGGTAGGACAGTGGCTCAGTGTTTAGCCCTGCTGCCTCACAGCACGAGGGACTTGGGTTCGATTCCAGCCCCAGGTGACTGTCTGTGTGGAGTTTGCACATTCTCCCCTGTGTCTGTGTGGGTTTCCTCTGGGTGCTCCAGTTTCCTCCCACAGTCCAAAGGTGTGCAGGTTAGGGTGGATTGGCCATGGGAAATTGTCCCATAGTGCCCAGGGATGTGTAGATTGGGTGGGTTATAGGGGGATGAGTCTGGGTGGGATGCTCTGAGGGTCAGTGTGGACTTGTTGGGCCAAAGGGCCTGTTTCCACACTGTAGGGATTCTATGATTCTATGAATTTGTTGCACCCAGTCCATAGGTACCATCATCAACGGTGCAATACCCCTCAGCACGCCAAGAATGGGTATGGAACCCAGTAGCTTGTTACCATGCCAACAGTGCTACCAGCTGAGTCATAACAATCAGTCGGGTGTGGCAAGCAGGGGCCACAGTGGGTGGCACTCCCACATCTTGGGCAAAAGATTTTAGGTTCAAATTACACCCCCTCCAAGACTCAAGCACGCCAGCCTACAGGGCAGACCTGAAGGGGTGCTGCACTGCTAACAGTTCTATTGCTCAGATGGGGCACCAAGCCAAGGTCCAATCTGCCATCTTATGTGAATGCCACAGATGGCACAATTTCAAAGTCAAGCCAGGGTGTTATCCCTGGCTATGATTTATTCATCAGCTGTCAATGCCAAGCGGTGCAAGGCTCTCTGGTCATTGGCACATTGCTGTGTGTGGGATCTTTCTGTGTGCAAAATGGTTGCCACCCTCATATTCTCCGTTGCAATGGTACCTTCACTGCAAAAAGACTTCCTCAGCTGTAAAGCTTTTTGGGGTGACTGAAAAGGTGGGCATTCTATTTTAAATCGAGAAGCATTGGTTGGCAGATTACAAATCACCTCTCTAGAAGCAGACAGGGACATTACCCAGTGCTGTCCACACCTACCCAAGCTGGCATTGGGGGTAAGTGACCTCTGCCCCATTTATGTATGATTATAATTGTACTGATGTCCCCTCAATTGGCCGGGAGTCTCTCCCACCGTCTTTACTGAAGGACACTTAGGACGAATCTAGAGAGAAATATCTTTAAAATAAAATGCCAAACATTGCAGAAAAACGTGGTGACGGATGAAAGCCTTTTGCTGAACACAGTAATTGCATCATCAGTAAGGAAGCTGTCTTGTGAACAGGCCATGCGTTGACAGATCTCACATCCTGAGTCAGAACAGAACAGGATGTTACCGCCTGAGAACGAGGCCTGACTCGCACCAAAACAGGAAGTCGAAGCGCTCACAGTCATCCAGCTGGTGTTTCTGTGGGCCTTTATGTGCTTCTTACATTTCTGTCATCAATACCGTCCTCTCTGAGTCACAAGGTGGTAGGTTCAAGCCCTGTGTGAGGTCTTTCTGCCAAAGTTAAATGGGGGTCCGTTCAATTATTGGACCTTCCTGATACCTCAAATATATGTAAATATAATTTGGCACAAGCGAGAGATGCGTTTGGTTTGCTTGTTGGATAGAGTCAAATTCCAATGTTTGGTCCTTCATGTGCTACTGTACAGAACCGAACTGCTGCAGTGACTATGTATGTATGTATGTAAAAATATTTTTATGAATAAAGTGTACTTTTGAAATTTTAAAAAAGTTCAAGTTCCACTCCAGGGGGAAAGACCACTGTGTACAGTCTTTCTGCCAAAATACAAAGAGGGTCCGTTCAGTTATCGGACCCTCTCTTTGCCTCATTGTACGTAAATAGTGTCCTGCGTAAAAAGGAAATACCTTTGGTTTTAATAATGCACAGAATGTCAAAACATTGGACAGAACCATTTTAGTACATGTATGTGTACACAAAGATTTTTAACGAATAAAGTGTATTTTTTCAGTACACTGATGGTCCTACTGCAGCACTCAGACAGCAAGAGGGGTGCTTGGATGGGATGTTAAACCAATATCTTGTATGCTTTCTAAGGCGTAAAAGATTTATAAAACCTTTACAAAAAAAAATTGACACTCCAAAGAGCATGAGAGATCTCCCCAGTGTCCTGGGACCCATATTTATCTCCCAGCCAGGACCACATCACCAGGTTGCCATTTGTGGGATCTTGCTATGCACAAATTGGCCACCACCATGCCTACATTTCAGAGAGCACTTCATTGCCCACGGGACATGATGAAAGTTAATTCATAAATTAGGAGAAGTCCTCGGCCTGAAGACGAGCCCGACCCACATTGTCGCCAACACCCCACTGGTGCTTGAGGCAAGGTGGTACATTCTGACTGGCAAGGCTGGTATCCCATTACCAATTACCCTTTATTCACAAATGCATAGCCTTTGACAATGGCACCAGGAAAACTTGAATGGAATGTTGGCTTTTATTTCAAAGGGAGTGGAGAAGAAAAGTAGGGAAGCCTTGCTAAAATGATGCAAGGCACTAACCAATGAATCATAAAGCTTTGTGGGTAGATACAGGCCCCTACTCGTGCATGAGAATGTACACTGTGGTTAATGACAACAAGAATGGGCATTAGAGTATGCAACATCACATTACAGGGAGGCCAATTAGAATACGCCAACGAATTTAACTACCTGGGATGCTCAGGAACATCTGATCCCTAAAGCAGTACGGAAATCCGAAAAAGGCATCAGGAAGCCAAAAGGGTTTTTCCAAAATTAGGCAACATTTGAAGAAATAGCAGGTTGTGTCTTGACAGGAAAATCTGGAATATTATGCCTGGTCAGTGGTGAATTAGGGATGGGAAATGAGGAGCTTTTTTTTAACAAAAACAGAAATTGCTGGAAAAGCTCAGCAGGTCTGGCAGCATCCGTGAAGAAAAAATCAGAGTTAACGTTTCGGGTCCAGTGACCCTTCCTCAGAACTGCTTTTTTTAAAAATTTGCTCATAGGATCTGGGAATCACTGTCTGAGCCCAGCATTTATTGCCTGTCCCTATTTGCCCCTTGGGAAGGTAGGGGTGAGCTGCCTACTTCAACCACTGCAATCCACAAGCTGTAGGTAGACCCACAATGCCCTTTGGGAGGGAATTCCAGGATTTTAACCCAGCGACAGTGAAGGAACGGGGATATATTTCCAAGTCAGGATGCTGAGTGGCTTGGAGGGGAGCTTGTGAAAATGAACACGGTGCCTGTGGATGATGTCCCTGAGAGGAACCATGGAGCTGAGAAATAGGAGGGGAACAAGGATCGATCTTTGAGGGATTGTCAGAGGTTACAGGGCCAGGAAGAGAAGCCATTGTGGTGATTCTCTGGTCACGAGGAGATAGATAAGGATGGAACTGGATGACAGTGGAGACAGGCTGGAGGAGGATGGTGTGGTCACTGTGTTAAAGGCAGCAGACAGGTCAAGGAGAGTGAGGAAGGGAACATTTACCACAGTCAGTCACACACAGGACATCAGCAGTGACTTTCATAAGAGCTGTTTGCAGACGGGGGGCACAGACAGAAACCTGATTGGAGGGTTCAATTATGGAGCTTTAGGAAAGATGGGAATGGATGTGGGAGGAGAGGAAAGGAAGGTTGGAGGTGGGATGGATCTTTTTAAGAATGGCTGGCGGGGGGGATGGTTCAGTTTTTGAGGAAGGGATGATAATGACAGATTTAAAGGAGAGAGAGAAAACTGTTTACAACATAGGCTACCATCAAGACTGGGAGGGAGAGTTGGGTGGTCAGCAGTTTACTGGGAATAGGAGCAAGAGATGGGTCTGATAGGCAGGTGAGCTTAGAAAATGCAGGATAGGAGAGTGGAGAAAAATCGCAGCAAGGTAAGATGTCAGTGTTAGCTGGAGGGGAATGGGGAAGGGAGATGCCCAGTTGGGCGATTGGAAAGGGGAGATGCCCAGTTGGGCGATTGGAAAGGGGAGATGCCCAGTGGGTGATTGGAAAGGGAGCTGCCCAGTTGGGCAATTGGAAGGGGAGATGCCCAGTTGATTGATTGGAAAGGGAGATGCCCAATTGGGCGATTGGAAAGGGAGATGCCCAGTAGGCAATTGGAAGGGGAGATGACCAGTTGGGCGATTGGAAGGGGAGATGCCCAGTTGGGCGATTGGAAAGGGAGATGCCCAGTGGGTGATTGGAAGTGGAGATGCCCAGTTGGGTAATTGGAAAGGGAACTGCCCAGTTGGACAGTTGGAAGGGGAGATGCCCAGTGGGCGATTGGAAAGGGAGATGCCCAGTTGGGTAATTGGAAAGGGAACTGCCCAGTTGGACGATTGGAAGGGGAGATGCCCAGTGGGCGATTGGAAAGAGAGATGCCCAGTTGGGCATTCGGAAAGGGAGATGCCCAGTTGGGCATTCGGAAAGGGAGCTTAGCCAAGGCAGCTGATCAGATTGTCTTGGTTTTAGTGACTGGAGATCAGTGCTTTGCACTGATAGGCTCGAGCGAGGGTGGAGGGGACAGGTGAAAGTTTTTGGAAAAAGGTTGGCAGGATCGAGGAGAAGTTAGGCTTTATGTCGGGATTCCAGAATGATCTGGGATTAGCCACCTGTTCATATTCAATGTCAAGGAATGCATACCCAGTCTGTGGAACCTGCCCACACCATTTAACCCTCAAAGCCCCATATTAAAGCACTGAACATGTGCCGCACCCCTCATCAAAATCTTCCTGTGGTACCCGAAAACACAATTTCTGCATTGACTGTGCAATAACTAGCCATTTGCTTTTTTTTAAAACTGAATTGAAAGATTCAAACTGCAGTCCAGAAGGGGGTGGGGGTTGGGGACTGCTTGTGTGGTTTCTGTTGGTTTGGACTGAAAATAAGGAACTGCAACTTGATTATTTTCACTGAGCATACACCCTTACCTTCTTGATATTGTATATCCGGACGAGAATCCCTCTCCCCCGATCATTCAGGATGGAGATCTTCTCAGCAAACTTTAGCTGTAGGTTTTGAGACATCCTGAAGCCGCACAGCTTCAGGGAACGTTTATTTCTTTCTCCGCTCCCCTGCCTCACGGCGTCGTGGACCAACCCTACAGAGACGACAGTTGCCTGCTTGAAACCAACTCGACCCGAGCTCTTCCTCCTGACAAATTCGTGGGGCCCCACCCACCCAGCTCTGCACTCATTGGCTGACACCTCAGTGAAGCAGGCCCAAGGCCTTGTCGCAGCCTTGTCATTGGTCCGCCAGCCTGTCAGCCTGATCCACGGGCTCTGTCTGTCGGGCGCAGCCACTTCCTGCCGTTCTGACCCACCTCACCAACAGGCTCCACGGCCAACCCCGGCAAAGACCTCCACTCAGCCAATTCTGTGATACTCCAATCAGGACTAAACCCTGAACATTAGACTGTTGCTGCGGCAACCATGCCCAAAAGAGAGTCCAGGCTTCAGAGGTCGATCCTACCTAGGCCCTGTGTCCATGGTCCAGTGCAGCCCCCGATTCTGCACGTTCACAGTCCCTGTCTGGCGGGCAGAAAGCAGATGATAGTGCCTGCTGCCATCTTGGTGTACCAATCGTGAGCTCAAACGTTGGAAACGGGCTGCTAACCAACAGGATGACCTGTCACACAGCATTCCTTAATGGTGCCTCACAGGATTTGCAGATTATCCCTGAGGAGGGGAAAAGAAAAAGGAACATGCTCTCAAAGCCTTCTATCCCACACATGTCAGGACAAATGCAAGAATGCCACCACACCCGGCACTTTTCCCTGCAACCGCAGGAAGTTCTACACTTGCCCCCACACCTCCTCCCTCACCATAATCCCAGGCCCCAAGAAGACTTTCCACATCAGGCAGATGTTCACCTGCACATCTGCCAATGTGGTATACTGCATCCGCTGTACCCGTTGTGGCTTCCTCTACATCGGGGAAACCAAGCGGAGGCTTGGGGACCGCTTTGCAGAACACCTGCGCTCAGTTCGCAACAAACAACTGCACCTCCCAGTCGCGAACCATTTCAACTCCCCCTCCCATTCCTCAGACGACATGTCCATCCTGGGCCTCCTGAAATGCCACAGTGGTGCCACCCGAAGGCTGCAGGAACAGCAAATCATATTCAGCCTGGGAACCCTGCAGCCCAATGGCATCAATGTGGATTTCACAAGCTTCAAAATCTCCCCTCCCCCAACCGCATCCCAAAACCAGCCCAGCTCGTCCCTGCCTCCCTAACCTGTTTTTCCTCTCACCTATCCCCTCCTCCCACCTCAAGCCACACCCCCATCTCCTATCTACTAACATCATCCCGCCCCCTTGACATGTCCGTCCTCCCTGGACTGACCTATCTCCTCCTCACCCCCCCACCTACACTCGCCTTTACTGGCTCAATCCCCACTTCTTCAACCTGTCTGCCTCCTCTCCACCTATCCTCTCCTCTATCCATCCTCTATCCGCCTCCCCCTCTCTCCCTATTTATTTCAGAACCCTCTTCCCCTCCCCCATTTCTGATGAAGGGTCTAGGCCCAAAACGTCGAGTTTTCCTGCTCCTATGATGCTGCTTGACCTGCTGTGTTCATCCAGCCCCATGCTTGTTATCTAAGTTAAGCACATTGATTGGTTAGCAAATTGGCTGTGATTGGTTATGGTGTTGCCGTGGTGAATGCACCAAGGATCTACTGTTTCTCCTCCCTCCCCATGTTTTTGTTTAATTCAAAAATGATACAATGCCTGGATAGGTTCCTTCTATCTTGCAGAGGACAACTCCTTGCGAATGTTCAGTAATTGCTGACCAACAACATCTAACACTAGGCATTACCGATATGGGCCATTTGGGTTTGGTCAGCACTCTGCCCACTGGCAATAGCTGAAGGCACATGATGCTTGTTGTGATCCTCGGGAAGTACCTGGCATCACAGAAGCACTGAAACTCAAATACCACACTACCCATATCGGTGATGGCATTATGCCTTTTCTGTTTGATGGCAGCATCCTGTTCTGCAGCTGGCATGATGGCTAGCTGTACCCAGTGCTCAGGTGCTTGAGGCAGCTTCCTCGAGAACTCGAGGTAGACTGGGAGTGACTCATGACTTCACTATTTCAGGCCGTCTGCTTATGTCCTTCATGTTAGCTTGCCTGCAGAAGTGAATGGACTTAGTGAAGTACTTCTGAGGCCAGTGGAAAAGGCAAGATGGGAGAAGAGGGCACTGTGGAGGAGTCCAGGCCCACATTGGCTCTTCAGGGAATGTAAATGTCTAGTCGTAAGTGCAGGCCATTCAGCCCAAAAAGCTTACTCCACCGTTCAATGAGATCATGGTTAAATTTCCATCTCAATTCCACCTTTCCACTATTTCCCTATAGCCCACAATTCTCCAAAGTTCAACAGTCAAGAAACTTGACACCATGTAGGATAAAGCAGCCCAACTGATTGGCCCCACATCCACAAACATCCACTCCCTCCACCACTGATGCTCAGCAGCAGTGTGTACCATCTACAATACCTCTTCAAAAGATCAATCAACCGACTTTCACGGCTTTTCAGGAAGGCTGCTCCAGGTTAAAATGACTTTATGTACAATTTTATTAACGTCATCTGACCCCTCATGCTTCTGCCAAAGATCATTATGTCCGTTTCCAATGGTTACAAAATATCCAGCCATTTGGGACCAATACGTACCATGTAACCCATAAAAGTCGCTACACCCCCTCCCAATCACTGTCATGTCCTCCAGCCCCCAACACCCCCTCCCTATCTCTGTCACTTCCTCCAGCCCCCTACACCCCCTCCCTATCTCTGTCACCTCCTACACCCCCTCCCTATCTCCGTCAACTCCTCCACACCCCTACACCCCCTCCCTATCTCTGACACCTCCTGCTGCCCCCAACACCTCCTCCCTATCTCTGTCACCTCCTCCAGCCTCCGACACCCACTCCCTATCTCTGTCACCTCTCCAGCCCATACACCCACTCCCTATCTCTGTCACCTCTCCAGCCCATACACCCCCTCCCTATCTCTGTCACCTCCGCCACACCCCTATACCCCCTCCCTATCTCCGTCACCTCCACCACACCCCTACACTCCCATCCCTATCTCTATCATCCCTGCCAGCCCACCACACTACCTCCCTACCTCTGTCACACTCCCCCAGCCCCCTACACCCCCTCCCTATCTCTGTTGCCCCCTCCAGCCCCCTACACCCTCTCCCTATCTCTGTCACCTCCTCCAGCCCTTGCACCCCTTCCTATCTCTGTCACCTCCTCCACCCCCCTACACCACCTCCCTATCTCTGTAACCTTCTCCAGCCCCTACACCCCCTCCCTATCTCTGTAACCTCCTCCAGCTCCTACACCCCCTCCCTGTCTCTGTCATCTCCACCAGTACCCTACACCCCATCCTATCTCGGCCACCTCCTCCAGCTGCCTTCACCCATCTCTATCTCTGTTTCCTCCTCCAGCTCCAGTATCCCTCCCTATCTCTGTCACGTCCTCCAGCCCCTACCTCCCTCCCAATCTCTGTCACCTCCTCTAGCCCCTGCACCCACTCCTTATCCCTGTCACCTCCACCAGTCCCCTAGACCCCCTCCCAATCTCCCCGAACATCCCTCCCTATCTTTGTCATCTTCTCCAGCTCCTGCACCCCTTCCTAGCTCGGCCACCTCCTCCAGCCCCCTTCACCCATCTCTATCTCTGTAACCGCCTCCAGCTCCAACACCCCTCCCTACCTCTGTCACCTCCTCCAGGCTCTGAACCTGTCCCTGTCTCTGTAACCTCCTCTAGACCCCTACGCCCCCTCCCTATCTCTGTCAACTCCTGCAGCCCCCACACCCCCTCC
>JAHRHZ010000261.1:869432-886111 GCA_024137785.1 Ginglymostoma cirratum
GCCCCCTCCCTATCTCTGTCAACTCCTGCAGCCCCCACACCCCCTCCCTATCTCTGTCACTTCCTCCAGCCCCATACATCCCCTCCCTATCTCTGTAACCTCCTCCAGCCCCTACACCCCTCCCTATCTCTGTCACTTCCTCCAGCCCCTACACACCGTCCCTATCTCCGTCACCCCCTCCAGCTCCTACGCCCCTCTCCCTATCTCTGTCACCTCCTCCAGCCCCTACACCCCCTCCCTATCTCTGTAACCTCCTCCAGCTCCTACACCCCCTCCCAATCTCTGTCACTTCCTCCAGCCCCATACACCCGTCTGATGAAGGGTTTAGGCCCGAAACGTCAAGCTTTCCTGCTCCTATGACGTTGCTTGGCCTGCTGTGTTCATCCAGCTCCACACCTTGTTATCTCATTAAAATGTGCCTTTTGGACCACGGCTTTGGTGCTGACTGCACATCTCCTTGTGTGGCTCTGGGTCAGACTTAGTTTTTACATCACTCTCTGGACATGGCCTGGGAGCTTTGATGACTTTACAAATGCACCGTGTCAATGTCACTTTTGTATTTGATTCATAACATTTGGTTGAAAAACTGCAGTAACAGTTCCACTCCAATACTACAAAATTTGCATGATCATTCAAGTTGTCCCTGTATAATATATTCCACTTCTGCCATACAGCCCTGAGGGCGAAAACAATTCAAAGTGGAAATTGCCGAATGTGTGAAAGGTGTAACTTTTAGCCTCTGCATCATGCTCCACTCTGAGGTGCCCCACTTCATTTCGAAAACTCTGCTTCTGCAATGTTCATTCTTTGTCACGCATTTCAGCTTTGGCTTCTACACGTTCCAGTCTCTCGGTAGGCGATGACTGAAAGGTTTTAAGGCATTTTGCTCAGAAAACGTAGCATGTTGTGCTGTACACTGTTGCAGAAGTCCATCTCAAAGTGTTATCATTTTTTATTGCAAATGTATACTTTTTCATAAATTTATCTATAAGTACGTAGAGTGACAGAGACGTGCAACACGGAAACAGACCCTTTCGTCCAACTCGTCCATGCCGACCAGATATCCTAAATTAATCTAGTCCCATTTGCATTTGGCCCATATCCCTCTAAACCCTTCCCATTCATGTATCCATCCAGGTGCTTTTTAAATGTTGGAGACAGCAAGAACTGCAGATGCTGGAGTCAAAGTCAATACAGTGTGGAGCTGGAGGCACACAGCAGGTCAGGCAGCATCAGAGGAGCAGGAGAGTCAATGTTTCAGGCCTTGACCCTTCATCAGGGTCCAGGCCCAAAATGCCGACCTTCCTGCTCCTCTGATGTTGCCTGATCTGCTGTGTGCCTCCAGCTCCACACTCTATTGACCTTTTAAATGTTGTAATTGTGCCAGCCTCCAACACTTCCTCTGGCAGCTCATTCCATACACGCACCACCCTCTGTGTGAAAAAGTTACCCCTCAGGTCCCTTTTAAATCTTTCCCCTCATACCTTAAACCTATGTCCCTCTAGTTTTGGACTCCCCTATCCTGGGAAAAAGACCTTGGCTGTTCACCCTATCTATGCCCCTCAAGATTTTATAAAACTTCATAAGGTTACCCCTCAGCCTCCGACGCTCCAGGGAAAATAGTCCCAGCCAATTCAGCCTCTCCCTACAGCTCAACCCCTACAACCCTGGCAACATCCTTGTAAATCTTTTCTGAACCCTTTCAAGTTTCACAACATCCTTCCTATAGCAAGGAGACCAGAATTGCACACAGTATTCCAAAAGTGGTCTAATCAATATCCTGTACAGCCACAACATGACCTCCATGCAAAGGTCCAAAAACACTTTTGAAATGACTTTTCAGAAAAAATACTTTGGGATTTGCCATTCCTCAGAGTTTTCATCCAGTTTCAAAGAAAGTGCATTTGCTAATTATGCAAAGAAGCTATTTGCATTCCTTCGAGCCAGTCAAGGGGTTCTCAGATCTTAACAGAGCTTCATTATACTTTGGCAGCAAGCCCTCAGACAGTGGTCTTTCCCCACTGCTTCTTGGCAGCAGCCGCCCCAAGCTTTAGTGCGTCCCTCAGCACTTAGTCCTGGACCTTGGAACGAGCCAGTCTGTGAAACTCAGTTGGGGTCAACTCCTTGTTCTGGGAGACCAACAAGTTTCAGGCAGACCAATGAGCGTCTTTCACCGAGTTGCTTGTCCTCTAGGCGCAGTTGATGTTTGTCTCAGTGTGCATCCCTGGGGAACAGGCCATAGAGCACAGCTTTAGCTCAGTGGAGTCACCAAAATTGGCATCTATACACAAGCAAGCATCTGGATGGGTACTTAAAATGCCAGGGGATAGTCAGCTATGTATTAAGTGCATGTAGATGGGATTAGTGTAGTTTGATGTTTACTGGTCTGTGGGCCAAAGGGTCTGTTTCTATGCTGTATGACTTTCTGACCAAACTCCAAACTGAAGCTCCAGTCCCCTTGGTCAATTGTGATTGGGAAATCCTGCCAAGAAAGCAATAAGTTATGGTAATTTCTGTGCCATCATTGGTGGATATAGAGGCTTGGGGGCGGAGGTTAGAGAAAATAGTCACTGGGCCTGTCCTTATTTGCATCTGATAATCAGTTTATTTTCTCCGCCTGGCTAAGAAAGGATAAGTTTGTGCTGTAGTTCACTCTAAAGGGAAGAGGTTTGCTTTGGACTGCATTTGGCCAGGTATGGATCATGTACAATCTTAAACTCTTTCTAGGCTGGAGATTTTTACCTGTATTTTGTGGTGCGCCTGATTTCTTTGTGGAGAAAGCCTGTGTACCTATTGTTTAGCCTGAGCAAACCAGTGAGATAGCAAAGACTGATGTGATGCAGGACAGTCAATGACAAAAAGGCATCCCCTCCCCCCACTGCCCTGTTCCTCTGAAAGGCTGGAAAACAAATTCACACCACCCAGTGGCTTTTAACCTGACTTTCATTTGGTGTGTTTTCATGCCTAACAAAATATATTTAAGTACGTGAGTCTGATGGTTTGTCATTCCACGGAACACCTGAGGGTTTTCCATTATGATTTAATGGCTCAAGAGTTCCGAGGGCCTGTGAGTTTAGAATCCAGCACAGCCTTGTGATCTTTTATCTTGGCTTCATGTTCTTCTTGAGCGTTCTCATGCACTTCTCTCAATGGTGTCGAACGGGCTGTGCTCTCTTGGCAAAATTACTGGAGCTACTAAATGTAGAGCCTTCACTGGGAAATGCAGGAGACGTTTATAGAGTTGTCAAGGGAAAAAGCTTTGTGTGAAAAATACAGTAAGAAACAAGGAACAAAATCTGCTCTGGTGAGTCAAACCAGGGCAGGACTTATACACTTAGTGGTAAGGTCCTGGGAAGTGTTGCTGAACAAAGAGACCTTGGGGTGCAGGTTCATAGTTCCTTGAAAGCAGAGTCACAGGTAGATAGGGTAGTTTCTTTTTTCTTTATTCATTCAAGGGATGAGGATGTTGCCGACCAGGCAGCATTTATTGCCCATCCCTAATTGCCCAGAGGGTAGTTAAGAGTGAACCACGTTTTTGTAGGTCTGGAGTCACATGTAGTCCAGACCAAGTAAGGAAGGCAGTTTCCTTCCCTAAAGGGCATTAGTGAACCAGATGAGTTTTTCCTGACAATTGACAATGGATTCACGGTCATCATTAGATTCTTAATTCCAGATTTTTTTCAAAATTGAATTCAAATTCCACCATCAGCTGTGGTGGGATTCGACCCTGGGTCCCCAGAACATTATCTAGGTCTCTGGATTAACAGTCCAGCGATAATACCACTAGGCCATCGCCTCCCCTATGAAGAAGGTTGGTGAAGAATGTGTTCGGTACACTTGCCTTTATTGGTCAGTGCATTGAGTGTAGGAGTTGGGAGGGTCATGTGGCGGCTGTACAGGACACTGGTTAGGGCCGCTTTTGGAATTCTGTATTCAGTTCTAGTCTCCCTGCTATAGGAAGGATGTTGTTAAACTTGGCAGGAAGCAGAAAATATTTACAAGTATGTTTCCAGGGTTGGAGGGTTTGAGCTGCAGGGAGAGGCTGAATAGGCTGGGGCTATTTTCCCTGGAGCGTCGGAGGCTGATGGGGTGACGTTATAGAGGTTGATAAAATCATGAGGGGCATGGATAGGTTGAATAGACAAGATCTTTTACTCGAGGTGGGGGACTCCAAAACTAGAAGCCATAAGCTTAAGGTGAGAGAGGAAAGATATAAAAGGGACCTAAGGGGCAACTTTTTCATACAGAGGGTGGTGCGTGTATGGAATGAGCTGCCAGAGGAAGTGGTGGAGGCTGGTACAATTACAACGTTTAAAAGGCATCTGGGTGGGTACATGAATAGGAAGGTTTGGAGGGATATGGGCCAAATATTGGCAAATGGGACTAGATTAATTTAGGATATATGGTTGGTATGGACGAGTTGGAGTGAAGGGTCTGTTTCCGTGCTGTACAGCTCTATGACTCTAACTCATTGAAGTCCGCTTTCTCTTTTGGGAAAGACATCAGTTGTCTCTCCCTGCTCTGATCTCTGTGACTGCAGCCCCACAGCAAATGCAAATATAGAAGTCAGCAGAGTGAAATTGAAGCCTGGATGATGTGTTTCTGAGGGTGTCTGTTTTAACTTAGACTGACGCTGAGTGTGATGAATTCCGACCATCTCTTAGTCTGTCCCTACGACCAGAACCATCGGATCCGAAGCAGCCGTTTTCCTTACCACCTGGTGAAATGTCGGGAAGTAAGTATTTCTTGCCTGTTTTTACAATCGCATTGTTTTAAGATTCATTTTGTGTCTGCTTGATTTTCAGTTTTTAGACTTTTGCCTGAGGCCTAGTTAATTTTTTTTCTGTTGAAGTCCCAGTGATGTTAACATTCACAATGATAAGAGATAAAAGGTACTGCAGATGCTGGAGAATCCGAGATAACAAGCATGGGGACCCCATGCTTGTTAACATTCACAATGATGGGTTGTACAACTTTTGGGTGCTGAACTGAGGTGGTGATGGCCAGCGTGTAATGCAGAAACTCAGCTAATGTTCTGGGGAACCTGGGTTCAAATCCCACCATGACAGATGGTGGAATTTGAATTCGCCTTAAAAACAAAATCTGGAACTACCAGTCTAATGATGACCATGAACTCCTTGTCAATCGTCAGGAAGAAAACCATCTGGTTCACTAATGTCCTTCAGCGAAGGAAATCTGCCATCCTTACCCGGTCTGGTCTACATGTGACTCCAGACCCACAGCAATATGGTTAAGAAAAAGAATTGTGGGTAATCTGAGATGAAGGACATGAAAATGTTGTGACTGTAAGAGCTGCTACTTTTTTTTGAGGTATTTTCAGTTTTGGAGCTGATTTCCTTGAATTCTAAGAGCAGTAATTACTGTTTTTATAAGATGTTGCATTGCTTTGGAACTTCTTGGCGGGGGGTGGGGGGGATGAAAATCAAAACAACAGAAAGGCAGTGACCACATGGAAAATAAGTGGATGCTGGTACAGTTACAACACTTAAAAGGCATCTGGATGTGTATATGAATAGGAACAGTTTAGAGGGATATGGGCCAACTGCTGGCAAATGGGACTAGATTTATATAGGATAGCTGGTCGGCAATGATTGAATTGGACTGAAGGGTCTGTTTCCGTGCTGTACATCTCTGATTCTGACTATGACTCTCCACTGCCCTCTGGAATGAACAAGCTGCTCAGTTCAAGGGCAGCTAGGGATGGGCAATAAATTCTGGCTAGCCAGCAACACCCATATCCCACAAGCGAATTTGGGGAAAAAATAATAGGTGAAAGTTCTGCCATGGGTCCATCTTGAATCTGAAAAGCTGTTTGTCATCCACAGAGGCACTAAATTTGGGGTGTGACAATATTTCAATTGTCCTGGGATTTCTTTACTCCCCTTACTTCTGGATTTTGAGTACATTGGGTTGGTTTTGTCAATGTATCAGCGAACTATAGCCCCCAGATTTTATGAACTTTGCAAATTGTGGAGACAGAGAGATAGGACATTGACTCATTGTTGTCAAAGTGTTCAAGCACTTTCTCAGTACTGCACAGAATTGTCAGTCAGAGATAGGGAAGGGTGTCAGGACTGAAGGAAGTTACAGAAATTTTTTTGTTCCTTTACTCATTCATGGGATGAGGGTGTTGCTGGCCAGGCAGCATTTGTTGCCCATCTCTAACTGCTCAGAGGGCAGTTGAAGAGTCAACCACATTGCTGTGGGTCTGGAGTCACCTGTAGGCCAGGATGGCAGTTTCCCTTCCCTAAAGTACATTAGTGAACCAGATGGGTTTTTCCCCCCCTGACGATCAACAATGAATCATCATTAGATTCTTAATTCCAGATATTTATTGAATTCAAATTCCACCATCTGCTGTGGTGGGATTGGAACCTGAGTCCCCAGGACATTATCTGGGTCTCTGGATTAACAGTCTAGCGATAATACCACGAGGCCATCACCTCCCCTCTTCCACAATCCCTCTTCTGCAATTATGCTGGCACCATCCCCCCGGGGAAAGGGGGCAGGGGAGGTTTTGCATGTGTGTATGTGTTTTTTTTATTAAGAGTCTGTTAATTTTCCCACTTTGTTTTTCCATTTTCAGAATCACCCTGAACTGGCAAACGTGATTCAAGTCTGCCCATTTAATGCCAGGCACCGCATCCGTAAGCCTGAATTTAAGCACCATCTTCTCCACTGTGAGGATGGCAAGCTGGCAGCAGAGGGTGGCATGCAGAGACCTGGTGAGAGAACAGTAATCTGTCCAGTCCTGAGCACAGGCAGTGAGCAGGAAGATCCCAGGGAGAGAGAAACAATTTTGAGCCTCCACTGTGCAGATGTACATATATCCCTGGGATATATGTTTTTTGATGCGATACAGACTCAACTGCCTGAAGGGCCTTTTTTACGTACTACACGATTCCATAAAAGGGGCAAAATTTTTTTCTCCCCCACCCCCAATTTATTTCATTACCTTATAGCATCGCAAACATTCAACAGCTTGAATTCATTTGGCAATGTAAATGCGACAAGAGCATTTGCTAGGACGTAATGCAGGAAACACAAAGACATGCCTATACCTTGTGTGGGTATTGCAAGGGGCAACCGTAAAGTCTCATTGAGGAGTATCAAGGTGATCATAGAATTCCTACGGGGGGGTGGGGGGGGAGTAGCGGGGCGGGCGGGGGAAGCAGGCCATTCAACCCATTGAGTCCACACTGACCCTCTAAGGAGCATCCCACCCAATCCCTATAACCCCACATTTCCCATTAGCTAACCCACCTAGCCTACACATCCCTGGACACTACACGGTAATTTATCATGGCCAATCCACCCTAACCTGCACATCTTTGGACTGTGGGAGGAAACCGGAGCACCCAGAGGAAACCCACGCAGACACTGGGAGAATGTGCAAACTCCACACAGTCGCCTGAGGGTGAAATCAAACCCAGGTCCCTGGCGCTGTGAGGCAGCAGTGCTAACCACTGAGCCATCGTGCCATGTGCTGTAGGTGTTTGCCTCCAGCAAAGTATTTATACTTGATTAACTAACTTGAGCTAACTTATGTCAGCTCCTGTAATATGGTACTGAACAATTGATTATCCACATGGGCCCAAGCTCTGCCTGCCTCGTGGCTGATTTGTGGAATAGTCCCTCTTCCACAACTACACTGGCGCCATCCCCCCCCTCTTCCTCTGCCATATTGATGTCCATATTGGTGCTGCCTCATGCTGCTGTAGGAAGCTCGAGCAGTTCATCAACTTTGCCAACACCTTCCACCCCACCCTCAAATTCACCTGGACCATTTCTGACATCTCCCTCCCCTTCCTAGACCTTACCATCTCCATATCCGGAAACCAACTCACCACCGACATCCATTTCAACTGACTCCCACAACTACCTCGACTACATCTCCTCTCACTCACCCTCCTGCAAAAATGCTATCCCATAATCCCAATTCCTCAGTCTCCGCCACATCTGCTCCCAGGATGAGGTGTTCCACTCCAGAACATCCCAGGTAACCTCCAACTTCTGTGCCTGTAATTTCCCCTCCTCTGTACTTAAGGGTGCTCTCAACTTCATCTCCTCCATTTCCCACACTTCTGCCCTCATAAGCCCTCCCCCAAACAGCAATAAGGATGGAGTCCCCCTAGCCCTTACATACCACCCCACCAACCTCCAAATCCAATGCATCATCCTCCAACATTTCCGCCACCTATAATCAGACACCACCACCAAAAAGATATTTCCCTACCCACCCCTGTCTGCTTTCTGCATGGACCATTCAACCCGTGACTCCCTTGTCAGCTCCACACTCCCCACCAATTCCTCCACCACACTCCCTGTAACCGCGAGAGGTGCAACACCTGCCCCCACACCTCCACTCTCTCCTCCATTCAAAGCCCGAAATAATCCTTCCAGATCTGGCAGAGATTCACCTGAACTTCGTCCAACCTGATCTATTACATCCATTGCTCCCAATGTGGTCTCTCTATATTGGGGAGACCAAACACAGATGGGGACCAGTTTGCAGAGCATCTACACTCTGCATGCACCAACTAACCCAACCTTCTGGTTGCCATCCAGTTTAATTCCCCCTCCCACTCTTCTGATGACATGTCCATCTTTGGCCTCCTCCACTGTCAGAGTGAGACGAAATGTAAACTGGAGGAACAACACCTAACATTTCTCCTTGGGAGCTTACAGCCCGATGGCCATAACATTGATGTCACCAGCTTCAAAATCCCTCCACCCCCAGCCTTATCCCATGTCCAGCCCTCCCCCTCACCTCCCTGACCTGACCTAACCTGTCCACCTTCCTACTCCCCTATCTGTTCCACCCTTCCCACTGACCAATCACAATAACCCCCTACCTGTATCCACCTATCACCATCCCACCTGCCATTCCCCCAGACCCACCACCCCCCTCTATTTATTACAGCTCCTGCAACCTCCATGTCACAGATACTTCAGAAGCTGGGCTAATACTCAGCAATCCAGCTGGAACACACTGCTGGCTGCAGATCATGCTTCAAGTGGCCCCAGTTAAGATGGAGTCTGAGACTTTTGTAACCTTGGGTCGCATGCTATGAATATAGTGTTGCTGTCATGAGCAGGTCCCTTCAGGGTATAATGTGTGCCATGTCTGGCTTGTTGAGAAAGTAAGGTTAAATTTGGGAAAGAAAAAATACTACATTACCCTGCCCAACCTTTGTGATATTTTTCTGAAAAAAAAGTCCCAAACTTCTTACATGTATGGGTAAAAGTGGGGAATTGTTTCAGGAAATGGCTGCTGCTGTCAGTTTATTGTGGTTAAATTGGAATAGAAAGGCTATGACGGCCTAACTACAAACTTAAAGGAAGAGTAGATAGTTGCTTTTCCATTACCACTGCTGGCTTTAATTTTGAGGCTCAAAGTTTAGCAATTCTGCTGGCCCTTTCCATTCCTGGTTGATGATTGGCGGAGGGGGTTGTTGGGAATCCGGTTTGTTTTCTGGTATCTTCTGGTTGCTCTTCTTGTAGAAATCAAGTGTGTTAGTGAGGGACATGAATGAGTGATGGAGGCTATTTGCATTCCAGCAAATGTCTTGAATCTAGTATCAGGACCATGTTGGAGTAATGGTAAAGTTACTGGATTCATAATCTGGAGAGCCCAGGCTAATGCACTAGGGATATGGGTTCAAATCCTACCACACAGCAGTTAGTGGAATTTTAAATTCCATTTGGAATATAAAGCTGGCCTTTGGTGACCATCACAATTATAATCATTTGTTGTAAAAACCCTTTCATAATGCACATCCATGGCTCAGTGGTTAGCACTGCTGCCTCACAGCACCAGGGACCTGGGTTCAATTTGACCTTCTGGTGACTGCAAACTCCACACACACACAATTCTCTCCGTGTCTGCGTGGGTTTCCTCCAGGTGCTCTGGTTTCCAATCCAAAGATGTCCAGGTTAGGGTTGATTGGCCATGCTAAATTGCCCATAGTGTGTAGGTTACGTGGGTTAGCCATGGGAAATGCGGGGTTATAGGGTTTGGGTGGGTCTGGGTGGGATGCTCTTCAGAGGGTCAGTGTGGACTCAATGGGCTGAATGGCCTGCTTCCGCACAGTAGGGCTTCTGATTCTTTAGGGGAGGAAGTTTGACTTACATGTGACTACAGACCCACAACAATGTGGCCGACTCTTAACCACCTTCTGGGCAATTAGGGATAAATGCAGGCCTAGCCAGTGATGCCCAGCTTACCTGAATTAAAGGGATGTCCACTTTATCTTGATGGAGAGGGCATGTTGACCATCTCCCAGCTTTGAGGTACTGAGGAGTGCCCATGGTATCTTGCTAATCAGGGTCCAGATGGCTGGTTTGTGATGCAGACTGATGCCTACAGCGGGGGTTCCATTCCCATCACCAGCTGAGGTTACCATGAAGGGCAGTCCTTCTCAGCCTCTCCCATTGCCTGAGGTATTGTAGCCCTCCGGTTAAGCCACCACCAGTCGTGCCTCTCTGAGAGAGAGGCCCCATGATCTGGTAAAAGTATGGCGACTTTATATAATCAGTGGGAGACTGGGAATGGAGCTTGGGATCTTTCTGCTTTGAGTTTGTGCTGGCAATATCATCGTCCGTATGTGCCTTACTCAATAACATTCTGGAATGGTCCATTTGAGAACTATCCTTTCTCTCTCGCCAGAAAACCCATTCTAGTTCTATGTCGAAAGAAAGAATTTTATTTCTTTCTCTCTCTCTCTCTCTCTCTGACATCTCTCAGTTCATCTATGCTCATCTTCTTCCAGAATTTACTTTTCCGGTTGACTCATCCAACTCCGCACCACAAGCTGGTAACAGAGAGAGACTTTCCTGTGGAGAGAACTGGGATGATGGTAGGAAAGTTTTTGCTGAATATCTGTCTCTAAGAATGGTGTAATGTTGAATCTAACCCTGTGTTTGTCACCTCTGACAGCTGGTGTAGTATTGTGAGCTTTTCTGATTTGGGCTTCTTGTATCTTCTGGGAGCAGCTAGCTCAGTTAGCTAGTTGTGATGCTGACAATGCAGGATCAATTCCTCTACTAGCTGCCTCTTCCAATTCACTACTAACCTGTGATGTTGTGATCCTCCAGTTAAACTTACTCCTGGTCATCTCTCTCACTCATGAGCGAGCAACCTCGGGAGATTGGTGACTTTCATCTCCCTCTAACTTTTTTACCTTTTTCTCTTTTTTTAAACCTACCTTCCCCTTTTATCTTTAAAGCTTTTTAATCTCCCTAGGGGTGAGTTAGGGTACAGTCTGGACAAATGACTGTTTTTTCAGTGAGTGAGGGACTCTTTGACCAAGGTTAACCATGGAGTTCAACGTAGGGCTCCTTAGAAAATCTATCAATTAGCAAAATGGCAGAAAAGATCAGGATGAGGTGTTCACAACAAAGATTTTGTTGCATGATATTGCCGGGGCTGGAGGGTTTGAGGTATAAAAACCGGCTGAAACTTTTTCCACTCAACCATAAGAAGTTGACAGGTGACCTTTATTGAGGTTTATAAAATCATGAGGGGCATGGGTAGGGTGAATAACAAGGGTCATTCTGAGGAGTTCTGAGGAAGGGTCACCAGACTCTTAGGGCGGCACGGTGGATCAGTGGTCGGCACTTCTGCCTCACAGCATCAGGGACCAGGGTTCAATTCCAGCCTTGGGCTAGTGTCTGCGTGGAGTTTGCACATTCTCCCTGTGTCTGCATGGGTGTGCGCTGGTTTTCTTCCACAGTCCAAAGATGTGCAGGGTAGGTAGATTGGCCATACTAAATTGTACCCATGGTGTTCAGGGATGTGTAGATTAGGTGGGTTACAGGGGGGATGGGTCTGGGTGGGATGCTCTGAGCGTTGGTGTGGATTTTTTGGGCCAAAGGGCCCGTTTCCACACTGTAGGAATTCTATTCTAGACCCAAAACGTTAACTCTGATTTTCTGCTTGATGGATGCTGCCAGACCTGCTGAGCTTTTCCAGCAACTTCTGTTGGGTGGGAGAGTTCAAAACTAGGGGGCATATTTTTAAAGTGAGAGAGCAAAGATTTAAAAGGGACCTGAGGGGGCAACTTTTTCACTCAGAGGGTGGTTCGTGTGCGGAACAAACTGCCAGAGGAAGTGATAAATGTGGGTACAGTTACAACATTTAAAAGGCATCTGGATGGGTACATGAATAGGAAGGGTTTAGAGGGATATGGGCCAAATGTTGGCAAATGGGACTAGTTTAATTGGAGAAACCTGGTTGGAATGGACAAGTTGGACTGAAGGGTATGTTTCCATACATTCTCTATGACTCCACTCACTAGAAACTATAGCTATGGACATCTAAAAAGGCCATAAAACATTAAAATAGAACAAGGAGCTCTTTGTTTCTTCCATTGGTGATGGTTTCCCCTTATCTATGAGCAACTGCTGTCTGGCTCTGTAGTTTCTGTAAACTTCTATTGACATGACTGTACACAAGACTGCCTCTCCAAGTCCAGTACAGACCATTCCATCCGTGCTGGGTCCACTACTTTTTGTCATTTTTTACAAATGATTGGGATGTGAACATAGGAGATATGGTCACTAAGTTTGCAGCTGACACCAAAATTGGAGGTGTAGTGGACAGTGAAGAAGGTTACCTCAGTGTACAACGGGATCTTGATCAGATGGGCCAACAGGCTGAGGAGTGTCAGATGGAGTTTAATTTAGATAATTGTGAGGTGCTACATTTTGGAAAAGCATATCACTGCAGGACTTATACACTTAATGGTGAGGTCCTGGGGAGTGTTGCTGAACAAAGAGACCTTGGAGGTGCAGGTTCATAGTTCCTTGAAAGTGGAGTCACAGGTAGATAGGGCGGTGAAGAAGGTGTTTGGTACATTTGCCTTCATTGGTCAGAACATTGAGTACAGGAGTTGGGAGGGTCATGTTGTGGTTGTACAGGACATTGGTTAGGGCCAACTTTGGAATACTGCGTTCAGTTCCGATCTCCCTGCTATAGGAAGGATGTTGTGAAACTTGAAAGGTTTCAGAAAAGATTTACAAGGATGTTGCTGGGGTTGGAGGGTTTGAGCTACAGGGAGAGGCTGAATAGGCTGGGGCTATTGTCCCTGGAGCGTCGGAGGCTGAGGGGTGATCTTATAGAGGTTTATAAAATCATGACGGGGCATGGATAGGGTGAATAGCCAAGGTCTTTTACTCGAGGTGGGGGAGTCCAAAACTAGAGGAGCGTAGGTTGAAGGTGAGAGGAGAAAGATTTAAAAATGACCTGAGGGGCAACTTTTTCACACAGAGGGTGGTGCATGTATGGAATGAGCTGCCAGAGGAAGCGGTGGAGGCTGGTACAATTACAACATTTAAAACACATTTGGATGGGTACATGAATAGTAAGTGTTTAGAGGGATATGGGCCAAATGCTGGCAAATTGGACTAGATTAATTTAGGATACCTGGTCGGTATGGATGTGTTTGACTGTGTGCTAAAATAAATTATCACCGAGAAGTGGAGATCTGAAACAAAAACGGAAAGTGCTGGTGAAACTCAGCGGGTCTGTGGAGAGAGAAACAGTTAACATTGTGGGTCGAGCATGTCTGTTCCTCCGCACTATTAAAAGTAACATTGAATCAGATACAGAGACTGCCTGTACAGTAATGAATGACAAAATAGCAACGAAGCACAAACTAGATTTTTTTTAAACTCTGGTTAGTTGCATCAAGTTTGTTAATGTCTTTAAGCTTAAGAAAGAACAAGTGGTTGTTATTGATTATCTGAGAACATATAGGTAGCGTCTGTAGTGCTGAATATGTAAAGAAACTCAAGATTGAGTAAGTCAATAAATTCCTCCGAATGGAAGGCATCTTGGTTTGCAGTGCTTGGGATCCAGACTGACCCAGGCCAAGAACTATTCCAGTTCCAGAACTTTAATAAATCAAAATGTTGTAGATGCCCAAACTGTAATCTTCCAAATAAAAACTGGGAAGGGTCACTCAACCTGAAACACAAACTTTCATTTCTCTCCACAGATGCTACCAGACCTGCTGAGCTTTTCCAGCAATTTCCAGTTTTGTCTGTAATCTTCCAAAGTTTTCTCTCTCTAGATAAACAGTTCCTTTTTTAGATTGGAAAGTTGCTCATAGCTGTACAGCATGGATTTGTAAAGGATAGGGCTTGCCTGTTGAAAGGTCTGTGAACATGTGACAAAAGCGGTGGACAACAGAATGCTTTTAAATGTTATATGGGTTTCCGGAAGGCATTTTTATAACTATCCTCAACAGACTTTCAGAACTGTGAAAATGCCAGCTGTATCCAACAATGTAGGCAGAGATGAATTACTTCAACTTTGACCTAAAAAGGATTGAATGGGTTACTTTCTAAGCCCAGAAACATTGGAGGTCCAAGCAGACTTTGAGGCTGGGGTTATCCAGGTATGCTACAGATTTTTCTGTCCGTGTTTATGAAATGTTAATCAGAACAGCTATGGAACATTCACCTTTCAATCTAAGGGTGCTAAACAAAGAGGAGGTCGCAGTTATCCTTCAGCTAAACTCTGGCCTGGAGAACTGTCAGCATTTCAAAGTGCCATAGAAACATAGGAAATCGGAGCAGGAGTGGGCCATTTGGCCCCATTCAACATGATCATGACTGATCATCCAGCTCTGTTCCTGTTTTCTCCCCAGTAAAGTTGACTTGCTTTCCTTTCCATGTCCTTCAGTGTGTGTTGAATTTTGCCTCTTTGGAAAATCATTTGTATTTATCTTGCTGTTGGCAACTTCATGCTGGTATTGTCACCCCATGTCTCTGATGGGCCTAGCAATGATAAAAATAAGGTTAGAATGAATTAACGTTAATTGCTGCGCTTTTCTGTCTTTTCTTCTCACCCTTCAACCCCTCACCTCTTGCAGAAGAGGATGAAGCGTCACCTCCTTTTGTCTTTGGTCAGAGTAAGTTTCTCAACGGTAAGAAGATGTAGGGAAGGTGAGTGGATTAATATTACTGGAGTGGATTGGATTTTGAGAAACCTTATCCTTGTACATAAGCCTCACAAGCCAGAGAGACTCTAGTTCTGGAATATTCCACTTCAATTGCCACTAACAGGATGCAATATTCAATTTTCTACATCTGGTATGCAAGTTCTCTCCTTCGACCTCTCCAAAGGCCAGGTTACTTCACCAATTTTTTTGAAGCGTTGCTGGTTTTTGAGTTTTCTGAATGACACCATGCCAACAGGCAACACCCTACTCACTTCAGATGTGTGACATACGGGTTAAACTTACTCCTGGTCATCTCACTCTCTCATGAGCGAGCAACCTCAGGAGATTACATTGACCTTCATCTCTCTCAAGGTTTTATCGTTTTCTCTTTTTTCTTAATCAACCTTCCCTTTTTATCTTTTTTTAATCTCCCTAGGGGTGAGTTAGGGTACAGTCTGGACAAATGACTGTGTGTTTTTTCGGTGAGTGAGGGACTCTTTGACCAAGGTTAACCATGGAGTTCAATGTAGGGTTCCTTAGAAAATCTGTCAATTAGCAAAACGGCAGAAAAGATCAGGATGAAGTGTTCACAACAAAGATTTTGATGCTTCATATTGCCAGGACAGGAGGGTTTGAGGTATAAAAATAGGTTGGGACTTTTTTCACTGGAGCGGAGGAAGCTGAAGAGTAACCTTTTTATAGAGGTTTTAAAAATCATGAGGGGCATGGATAGGGTGTATAGCAAAGGTCTCTTCCTTAGGGTGGGGAAATTCAAAACTAGGGAGCATATTTTTAAGAGATAAAAGGTACTGCAGATGCTGTAGAATCCGAGATAACAAGCGTGGGGCTGGATGAACACAGCAGGCCAAGCAGCATCATAGGAGCAGGAAAACTTGACATTTCAGGCCTTTAAGGTGAGAGGAGAAAGATTTAAAAAGGATATGAGGGATGGCTCTTCACACAGAGGGTGGTTCGTATGTGGAATGAACTGCCAGAAGAAGTGGTGGATGCAGGTATAGGTACAACATTTTTAAGACATTTGTGTGGGTACAGGAAAAGGACAGGTTTG
Source organism: Ginglymostoma cirratum (assembly GCA_024137785.1). NCBI lineage: Eukaryota > Metazoa > Chordata > Chondrichthyes > Orectolobiformes > Ginglymostomatidae > Ginglymostoma > Ginglymostoma cirratum. The sequence continues at coordinate 885,471 of JAHRHZ010000261.1, forward strand.
GAGGGATATAAGCAAAATGCAGGCAGGTAGGACTAGCTTGGTTTGGGAAACTTGTTTGGCATGGACGAGTTGGACCGAAGGGTCTGCTGCTTGATTCTGTATGACTCTAGTTGTTTAATAAGTCTTCAGCAGGGCCATTGACAATAAAGCAGTTGGTTTAGATTATGGGTTCCACGCTGTCGAGTGAAGTTTAAATTTTGGCTGTCTGGCACCTGACTGTGTATGGAGCATGCCCATGTGTCTGTCCTCGGCGTGCTGCAATGCTCCAGCAAATCACAGCACAAACCGGAGGAACAACATCTCCTCTTCAGACCCGAAACGTCAGCTTTCCTGCTCCGCTGATGCTGCTTGGCCTGCAGTGTTCATCCAGCTCTACACCTTGTTATCTCATCTTCAGATTCGGCACTTTACAGCCTTCTGGATTTAATACTGAGTTCAACACCTTCAAATTGTGAACCAACTCCCATTCCTTCCCTTTCTTTTAGCTTTACTTGTTAAATCCTCTGTCACCCTCTCTCCCCTCCCCCACCCCAGTGGGGCAGCCTGGCAGTTAGACACGCCATTGTTGTGCCAATCTCACATTCAAATCACTTTATCTGAACCATCAACATCCTTTCTCCCCAGCACTCTACACCCCTCCC
>JAHRHZ010000261.1:886121-897646 GCA_024137785.1 Ginglymostoma cirratum
CCTTAATCTGAACCATCAACATCCTTTCTCCCCAGCACTCTACACCCTACCACACACTATAGTATAAATCCTTAATCTGAACTATCAACATCCTTTCTCCCCAGCACTCTACGCCCCGCCATTGCCACCTCTCCCCATCCTCCCACCCCCTCCAAATATAGGATAGATGCTGCCCCCTTCACATCACTTCAGCTCTGATGAAGAGTCTCTGGACTTGAAACATTAGCTTGCTCTTTCTCCATGGATGCTGCCAGACCCACTGTGATCGCCAGTATTTGTTTTCTGCATAGAGCAATATTAACTGGCAATCGACAAAATTCCTTATTCTGAGTGATGCACACCTCCCATCTGTGTGGTCCACTATAAAACAAAATGAGTTAAGATATTTTCTTCCACTTTAGCCGATGAGATTTTTGACCACATCAAATGAGATGCCCCTTACCTCAACTACTGTCTCCCCAAATAAAAACCGAAAGCACTGCGGAGGCTGTAAATCAGGAACAAAAATAGAAGTTGCTGGAAAAGTTCTGCAAGTCTGGCAGCATCTGTGATGAAAAAATTCAGAGTTAAAGTTTTGGGTCTGGTGACCCTTCCTCAGAACACCCCAAACTCTCACCCCAAATTTCAAGACCCTAGATCCTAACCCTTCAGTTGAAGTAAAATAATGACTTTTGGGAAAGGTTTTTCGTGATCACCATATGAAATAAACTTTTGAATGGAGTAGTACACGGATGAAGCACACATTTCAGCTATAAGAAAGTAAGGAAGAGGAGGCTATCTAGCTCTTCAAGCCTGCTACCCTATTCAATCAGGTCACGACTGATTTGGTAGGGGAGTCAGGAAGTGAGTTACTCTCTGCAGGATTCCTAGACTTTGACCTGCTCTTGTAGCTCGTTTATGTGGTGAGTCCAGTTCAGTTTCTGATAAATGGCAAACCCCAGGATTTTGCCAGCTGCTTAGAAGTGGGCCATTCAGCCCACATAATCCATGCTAGCCCCCAGTAGAGCATTCCAGTCACTTCCATTTCCCTAGAGACAAAAAGACTGCAGATGCTGGAATCCAAGGTAGACAAACAGGAAGCTGGAACAACACAGAAAGCCAAGCAGCATCTGGAGGAAAGAAGCAGTTGATGTTTCGGGTATTACCCTTCTTCAGGACCCTTCAGCCTCCTGTTTGTCAACTTCCATTTCCCTGCTCTATCCCCACAGCCCCGCAGTTAAGTCATGCAATTTCTTTTTGAAATCTGTGTTTAGTGTCTGCCTCCACCACCCTTGTTTCTGGAACAATTAGATAGCTATTTGGAGTGGCAAAAGCATAGAATCCCTACAGTGTGGAAGCAGGCCATTCCACCCATTGAGTACACACCAACCCTCTGAAGAGCACCCACCCAGACCCAACACCCCCCCCCCCCCCACATATCCAACACCTTATTCCTGTAACCCTGCATTTCCCATGGTTAATCCACCTAATCTGCACATCCCTGGACACTATGGATAACTTAGCGTGGCCAATCCACCCTAACCTGCACATCTTTGGATTGTGGGAGAAAACTGGAGCACCCAGATGAAACCCACACAGACACAGGGAGAATGTGCAAACTCCATACAGACAGTTGCCCGAAGCTGGATTCAAACCCGTGTCCCTGGCGCCGTGAGGCAACAGTGCTAAACACTGAGCCATTGTGCTCCCAAATGTGCACAGCTATGAGCAGAGGGTAGCGAAATGGGACTATTTGTTTAACTTTTTTGAAGTGGGCTCAGGCACTATGAACAGGAGTGGCTCTCTGCCATATCATGCCATGGAAAAGCTAATTGTATACTTAATATTTTGCAATGTGTTGAAAGAAAGCAGTGATCTGCCAAATGTGTTGAGCGAACATGTTCTATTTTCCCAGCGGCTTTGAGTCTCAAATCTTTGCTCTGTAGCTTCAGCAACTTTCTCTGGTGAACAGTGTGTAGAAATAGCACCTTTTCAAATTTTAGATTTTGGGATAACCATGTGCTTGAAGATATGCTTATCAGGGTTTTAACAAATGAACTGAATTATGTTCTTGTTCCTTTTCAGAAAAAACACAACGATGTGCTTCATTTGAGTGACTGTATGCAAGGCCTGAAAAAAATCTTAGATACATTTTTTTAAGGAAATTCCACATTTTGATAACTTTTTTTTTAAAAAATGGAAGTTTTAAGGTTTTACTCAATTTTTGGAAAGAACTTTGAGATGTTTACAGTTCAAGCATAGTCTCTGGAGTAGGCCTTGAAACCCCTACCTCTTCAGTTAAGACTGCTTCCACTGAATGTAATCTGACACATTGTGGTTCAAAAGTTCCCGTGAACTGTAATTTCTCACTGTCCTAGATCAACAAATCGTTGTGAAGCAGTGATAGTTGTTTTATGGCACATCATGCTGTGTAGACTGCAGACCTGTTGTCCTTGTATCTCCCATTTTGATTTTTTTTTTAAACCATCACCTCACCCTGGATTTGTACAGAAACAATCTAACAAATGACCTTGATATTTTAAAATTAAAGTATTGATACTGGAAGTTTGTGGGGTTTTTGCTTGAACAAAACAAAACTGAGGCAGGTTTTAAGTGAGCAGGAACACTTTTTTGTCCAACTTCATCACATCTGGAAGAGTTTGAAGTGCTTCATAGCCATGTAGTTCAAAACTACTGTCAGATAGCACATGGATTGAATGGAGTCTGACATATCACTGTGATATTGTAACTGGGTTTACAAGAATGCAATAAACTAGTTAACATACCAAAATCTCTCTCATCTCTCCCAGCTAGACCCTGAAGGTTGATAACGCCTATCTCAACCTTTACAACACTTTTTAATGTAGAATGAGAATCCCTCTCTAATTCACTGATTTCTCATCCCCCAAAGTGGCTGCAGCATTATAGTCATGCACAGCATGGAAACAGACTCTTCACTCCACCTCGTCCATGGCTAGATATCCCAAATTTAATCTAGTCCCATTTACCAGCATTTGGCCCATATTCCCCTAAACCCTTCCTATTCATGTACCCATCCAGATGCCTTTTAAATGCTGTATTTGTACCAGGCTCCACCACTTTCTATGGCAGCTCATTTCATACACGCACCACCTTCTGCGTGAAAATGTTGTCCCTTAGGTTCCTTTTAAATCTTTCCCCTTTCACCTTAAACCTATCTCCCTCTAGTTTTGGACTCCCTTACGCTGGGAAAAGACCTTGACTATTCACCATATCGATGCCCCTCATGATTTTATAAACCTCTATAAGGTCACCTCTCAGCCTCTGAAGCTCCAGGGAAAATAGCCTCCGCCTATTCAGCCTCTCGCTGTAGCTCAAACCCTCCAACCCTGGCAACATCCTTGTATAATCTTTTCTGAAACCTTTAAAGTTTTACAACATCATCCCTATAGCAGGGAGACTAGAATTGAACACTGTATTCCAAAAGTGGCCTAACCAATGTCCTCTATTGCAGCAACATGACGTCCCAACTCTTATAGTCAATGTACTGACCAATAAAGGCAAGCGTACCAAATGCCGCCTTCTTTACCCTGTCTATCTGTGACTCTAACTTTCAAGGAACTATGAACCTGCACTCCTGGGTCTCTTTGTTTTGCAACACTCCCCAGGACCCTACCATTAAGTATATAAGTCCTGCCCTGATTTGCCTTTCCAAGATGCAGCATCTTATGTTTATCTAAATTAATCTCCATCTGCTACTTCTCAGCCCATAGGCCCATATGATCACGTTAAGCTACTACTCCTACATCCTGTACCAAATCCCTTTTCAGCTCTGGCACATAAAGTCCATTTAATGCCAGTTAGCAAGCAGTGATCTTAGCCAATCTAAATAAACTTGATTGAGTTTTTTGAGGAAGTAACCAAGAACATTTAGGGCAGAGTGGTAGACATTGTTCACTTGGACCTTAGTACAGCCTTTGACGAGGTTCCCACAGTAGACTCATTAGTAAAGTTAGATCACATGGGATTCAGGGTGAGCTTTCTAACTGAATACAAAATTGGCATAACAGCAGGAGACCGAGTGATAGTGGAGGTTTGAATTTTGGATTGGAGGTCTGTTACCAGCAGTGCTCCTCAGGGGTCAGTGCTGAGCCCACTGTTGTTTATCATTTATATAAATGATATGGATGAGAATACAGAAGGTATGGTGAGTGAGGTTGTGGGTGACACCAAAATTGGTGGTATAGTGGACAGTGAAGAACAGTGAAGAAGGTTATTTAAGATTACAGAGAGATCTTAATCAATTGGGTCAATGGGCTGAGGAGTGGCAGATAGAGTTTAATTTGTATAAATGCAAACTGTTGCATTTTGGTAAAAGAAACAAGAGCAGGACTTATACAATTAAAAGTAGGGCCTTAAGTAGTGTTGTACAACTGAGAGTCCTACTGGGTTCATGTACATGATTCTTTGAAGTTTGCGTCACAAGTAGACAGGGTGTTAAGGTGTTTAGCACACTTGTCTTCAATGCTCAGACTTTTGAGTATAGGTGTTGGGACATCACGTTGAGGTTGTACAGGTGGAGCCTCTTCGGGAGTACAGTGTGTAGTTCTGGTTGCCCTGTTATAGGAAGGATATTATTAAGCTGGAGAGGGCTCAGAAAAGATTTACCAGGATGTTGCTGGGAATGGAGAGTTTGAGTTATAAGGAGGGTCCAGGACTTTTTTCACTGGAGTGTAAGAGGTTGAGGGGTGACCTTTTATAGAGGTTTATAAAATCATGAGGGGCTTAGATAATGTGAATGGCAGGTGTCTTTTCCATAGGATAGGGGATTTCAAAACTAGGGGACAAATTTTTAAGGTGAGAGGAGAAAAGGACACGAGGGACAACTTTTTTACAGAGTGGTTTGTGTGTGGAATGAACTTCCAGAGAAAGTGATGGGTGCGGGTACAGTTACAACGTTTAAAAAAATAAATTTGGATGAGTATGAGAACAGGAAATATTTGGAGGGATATGGGCCAGGACCAGGCAGATGGGACTAGTTTAGTTTGGGATTATGGCTGACTTGGACTGGTTGGACCGAAGGGTCTCTATCCATGCTGTATGACCTTAAACCTTGTAATACTATAGAAAAGGATAAGGGGCAATTGGGGTTAGTAAGATATTTGGGAAGGGATTTTTTTTTTCATTGGGTGTGTGAACTGATGTGGACTAGACAGGGTAAACACAGGAAGGATGTTCCTGATGACCAGAGATTTCAGAACTGGTGGGGTGGTCATGGTTTAAGGATACAGGTAGGCCATTTAGGACTGAGATGGTTCTAAATGTCTTCACCCAGAGAGTGGGAAGCCTGTAGAATTCTCTGCCACAGAAAGTGGTTGTGGACAAAACATTGAATGTTTTCAAAAAGGAGTTAGATATAGTTCTTAAGGTGAAAGGGATCAAAGGGTATGGGGGAAAAAGTGGGAACAGGGGACTGAGTTGGATGATCACACTGAATAATGGAGCAGGCTCGAAGGGTCGAGGATCTCCCTCCTCGAGAGAAGGTTCAGAAGGGAGGGGAATTGGGTTGGGCGGGGGGAGTGGAGAAGTAGAGAGAATCTGAACAGACTGGTAGCTAACATTAAAGGGAATCCAAGTAGGTACTAATTGTAAAGAGGAGGAAGGTTGATTTTCAGAGATGGATGCATAGAAGGAGAGGGTGTGGCTGAGGTAACAGACAAGTACTTTGTATCTCTACCAAGAAAGAAAGGCCCTGCCCTTATCACAGAGAGAGAGAGAGGAGCTAGCTGAAACACTGGCTGGGTTAGAAATAGTGTCACAGAGTCATACAGCATAGAAAAGGCTCATGGGCCCATTGAGTCTGCACTGATGTAATGACCACTAAAGGCGCACTAATCCCAATATTTCGCACTTGTCCCACATGCTTGAAAGTTATGATATTTGAAATACTCTTCCAAATTTTTTTTAAAGGTTGTAAGGTTTCTGGCCTCCACTACCTTCCCAGGCAATGCATTCCAGATTCCCACCACCCGCTAAGTGAAAAAGTGTTTTCCCAAATTCCCTCTGAATTTCCTGTTCCTTTCCCTAAAACTATGCCCCCTTGTGATTGACCCCTCAACCAAGGTGAAAAGCTGTTCTCTATTCACCCTGTCCATATCCCTCATGCACATTAACCATGTTCTACCTCAGTCTTCTCTGCTCTAGAGTAAACAATCCAAGCTTATCTAATCTCTCTTTATAGCTCAATTTCTCCATCCCAGGCAACATCCTGGTAAACCTCCTCTGTATCCCCTCTAGTTCCATCATATCCTTCCTATAGTGAAGTGACTAGAACTGCACATAGTACTCCAGCTGTGGCCTGACCAACATTCTGTACAATTCCAACATTTCCTCCTCCCTCTTATACTTTATGCCATGATTGATGAAAGGAAGATTTCCACATGCCTTCTTAACTATGCTATTCACAGGCCAACTTCAGGGATCTGTGAACAATTAGAGTAATACAGCATGGGAACTGCTCCTTTGGCCCAAACTGGTCTACGCTGACCATGGTGCCCACTCACATAGTTCCAATTGCCTGCATTTGGTCCAATAACCCCTCTGTTTCTCTAAGCTGCCCAGTGTCCTGCCATTCATTAAATACTCCCTCATCTTGTTTCTTCTTCCAAATGGAAGAGGTGGTCGGGGGAAGGGAATCCTCGTAAAACAATAATTGAGGCCAGAACCAACAGTCACATTGCTTGGAGCCTTGGGCCGATTGGTTCTGTCAGGCCATTGGAGGGCAGTAACAAGCCATCTACTTTGCTGTGGGACTGGAGTCACACATAGGAATGAACAAGATAGGTTTTTTTCGGTGGGGGCAACAATAGTTGCAATGGCTGCCATTCCTGAGGGGAGCTTGATATCCCAGACTTATGAATTTAAATGATGTGATTTGAACCCAGATCCTCAAAACAGTTGAGTAGGCCCCTGGGTTACTGGTGCCCTGCTGTTACCATGGCACCACTGTCTCCTCAAAAGGAGAAAGAGGTCATCCTACATTAGAAATGGGAATACTCTTTGAAGCTCTTAAATAGTTTCATCGAATTAAATAAAAGTGAGCCAGCCTTTTGCAAGGAGTGTTGACAAAAATGAACACACAAAATATAAATGAATAAAATTCAAGCCAAAAGTCACTTTGGGGATTAATAACACACACCAGTATTGGTAGTGCCCATCAGAGCACTGGGGCACATTGCTTTGGGGCGCACCACATCTGGAGAGAATGCCATACCATGTTGATAAGGCTGAGGAAGTGGAGGTAGGCAGTATCAGACTACCAGGTACCCCCCGTGCTGAGCACATTGGCACAGAAAAGCAATTTATGCAAGGTGTCACATGTTGCCAAGGCAGGAAAAAGACAGGCAGACACCATGTACAGTTCCATAGAGCAGAGCCATTCCTGGACACAAGCAGTGTGGCTTTGTGGAGGCTGGGCCTTTGCTGGAAGGAATAGATTGCCATGTTGTGCAATCAATAAGGGGACATGATTTTGGCACAGGGGCCAAAAGTGGAAAGTCACCAGATGGGTATAAAGGAACACCCTGTAGGTGACAACCCCCTGGAAATGGGAGACTCGGTTCTTCAGCAGGAAGCCAGTACTGCTTGTGGGATCTTCCTGAAAGACAATGTGAAAGGGATCAAAACACCCCACCGAAGGAGGTTTATGACCATATTCCTCTGTCAGGAATATCTCTGAGTCTCTTGACTCTTGACTCTTGACTCCTCTCTCTCTCTCTCTCTCTCCCTCTCCATTTCCTGGGATTGACTCTGCTTCTCTTTCTCCCTCTGCTGGGATTGACTCTAGGTCTGTCGCAATGCGGTGGGATCGACTATAGGAAGCTTCATGTCCCCACTGGGACTGAGTCTGGGTCTCTCCCTGCGCCTGTTAAGGGGGCGGGGCTCTGATCTGCGGTGTGCGCACGCGCGCGACTGGCTAGCGCCTGTTAGGAGGCGGGTGGTGGGTAGGTTGGGGTACGCTGAGAAATTCGAAGGAGTTGGCGGAGAGAGAGGTGAAAGGTGGGTGAGAGATTGGCAAAGAACAGGGCTGGCACTCGGCCGGGCAGTACCCATCGGTGGTTGGGGAATGGGCTTCCGCCGCCTTCTGTTTTCACTTCAGTCCTGCGCGAGGAGCGGGGACCCCTTCCAGCAGCTTCTCCCACCCTCCCTCTCCTACCCTCCCTCTCCCACATCCGCATCCCCTCCCCCCTACCCCGCCCCCCCCCCTTCCCCCCCCCCCACACACACACGCTCTCTATCTCACACAGTTTGTAACAGAAAAATAAACCCCTGAATCCCCACAACTTGCAGCTTTTTGCATATGCCGAACATCAGACCTGGAGAGCTCTCTGTTCTAGTGTTAAAACGTTCAGACATTGCAACAGTTTCATCTTATCCAGCAAAGTCGCACATCGTGAAACAGGCTGCACTTCTCCCCATCCCTTTCACTCAAGGGTGTGTGGTGCTCAAGTCCTGGAGAAATGCAAATGTTCACCCATTGTTCAACAAAGGGTGTCTGCAACTGCAGATCAGTCAGAGGTGGGGAAATGGTCCAGAAATGGTCATTTGGGAAAAATTAATAGTCGCTTGGGCAAATGTGGGTCCTTTAAGGAAAGCCGGTGCAGGTTTGTTGAGGAAAATAGTGACTGATTTTTATTTTGCTGAGGTAACAGAGAGGGCTGATGAGTTTCATGCTGTTCATGTGTTTTTGCACAGCAGACTTGTGAGTACAGTGAGAGCTCATAGTACAAAGGCGATAGGAAGAACATTGATACAGAAATGGCTGTATGATAGAAAACACAGTAATATTTTCCAGGTTGGAGTAAGGTTTGTAACCAAGGTCCCCAAAAATTGGCATTGGGATCACTAATCTGTCGGATGTCTATTAACGTTAGGACACATTGCAGGCGATATATAACTTGAAAGTATTGTAAACCCGTGAGGAAGATGGTGCAGAAATTCAGAGCAGGCAAATAAGTGGCAAGTGCATGTCAATGCAGTAAAGTGTGGAGAGCTTCATTTCGGTTGGAAGAACAGAGAGGCAGTGATAAATCGAGGGGACAAATCTAAAGTCAGTACTGGGTGCAAAGAAACCTGTGGCTATCTGTAAATTATTGAAGTTGAGAGTTTGAGAATACGGGTTGAGAGTTGGTGAATAATGCAGACAGCATCCTGGGTGTACTCAATAGTGGAATAGGGTACAGAAGCAAGAATGTGACATTCAAAATAACAAGGTGTGGAGCTGGATGAATACAGCAGGCCGAGCAGGAAAGCTTGACGTTTCGGGCCTAGACCCTTCATCAGAAAAAGCAACAGAAAATCTGATAAAGGGTCTAGGCCCGAAATGTCAAGCTTCCTGCTCCTATGATGCTGCTTGGCCTGCTGTGTTCATCCAGCTCCACACCTTGTTATCTCGGATTCTCCAGCATCTGCAGTACCTATTATCTCTAATGTGACATTCAACTTGTATAGAACACTGGTTCAGCTTTAGCACTAGATGCAGTACTCAGCCAGACTCTCAACCTTTGGCAGAGATGTGAGGGCATTAGAGTGCAGGAGTGATTCATGAGAACAGTTACAGAGATGAGTAGCTGGGACCGACCTCGCTGGAGATGAGAGGATCTGGATCGAGGTCTTTGAAACCATGAGGGTTCTAGATAGAATAAAGAGGGAGCAACTTGTCCTCATTGGTAGAAGGATCAAGAACCCAGAGGGACACTGATTTAAGGTGATTGGTAAAAGGAGCAATGGTGACGCGAGGAAAAATATTTTTATTTATCCACACAGTGTGTGGTTGGGATATGCCGTGCACTGTCTGGGAGTGCAATGGGAGGCAGATTCAGTTGAGCTTTTTAAAATGAGGATTGGATCATTCTCAGAAATGAAATAGAGTGTAGGGTTACAGGGAAAGGGCAGGGGAGTGGCTTGTGTTGAATTGCTCCTTTAGAGAGCTGGCACAGACGTGATGGACTGAATAGCCTTGTAGCTGCAACTGTTCACAACCATTTCATGAACTGACCTTGTATTTTTTTGAATGTATGTGATGGATTGCTGTGAAACAATGTATTGCTTTTAAACATGAAATTCTGACTGAGTTGATGCGTGTACAGTGAGTGCTCACAAGTCTGCATGAGGCCTGATAGTTTCTTTCCCTGCTTCCTACCCCAGTATTTGTGCTGTGTAATTTTCAGAATGAGTTTCATTGATCCTGACGACCTCCTGCAGTGTCCATATGACAAGAACCACCACATCCGAGCTTGTAGATTTCCATACCACCTGGTGAAATGCAGGAAGGTAAGTCTCCAGGTTTATAACTGTATCCTGGGAAAGCCTGGTGCACACAACAACTTGCATTTATATAGCTGTCTTTAGGATAATAAGTTGCTGCCCAGATGCATCGCAGCTATGCAATTGGGCAAAAGTTATTAGGACAGATAACTGTAGCCTGGCGAAACAGTTTTTGAGGAGGCTCCAAGTAGGCAAGAGAAGTGTGGAGGGGATTCCAGAGCTAAGGATGTCAGTAGCCAAATGCAACAACAAAAACAAAGTTGCTGGAAAAGCTCAGCAGGTCTGGCAGTATCTGTGAAGGAGAAAACAGAGTTAACGTTTCGGGTCCAGTGACTCTCTGCGCACTCTTCTGAACTTTGCTCTGAAGTCTTGATTGCCTCTTCCCATCCCTACTGCCAAAATCTTTCACCTCTCACTTCTCCGCATTGAACTGCTTCTGCCCCATGTTGGCCCATTCTGACAGCCAGTCAGTTTCCTGTTACAGGGGTCTAGTATCCCTTTTCTTGTTTATAAATCCTCCAAGTTTGGTACTGCCTGCAAATTTTGAATTGCATTTACTGTTTTCTGGTACCTGGAAAGCACTGTGCCTTGGGGAGCGCTGCTGTCTACCATTCTCTGGTCTGAAAAACAACCATTTACCACGACTAGGAAAACGTGACGTTTCAGGCCGAGACCCTTCATCAGAAATGGGGGAGGGGAAGAGGGTTCTGAAATAAATAGGGAGAGAGGGGGAGGCGGATAGAGGATGGATAAAGGAGAGGAGGCAGACAAGTCGAAGAGGCGGGGATGGAGCCAGTAAAGGTGAGTGTAGGTAGGGGGGTAGGGAGGAGATAGGTCAGTCCAGGGAGGACGGACAGGTCAAGGGGACGGGATGATGTTAGTAGATAGGAGATGGGGGTGTGGCTTGAGGTGGGAGGAGGCTTGAGGTGAGAGGAAAAACAGGTTAGGGAGGTGGAGACTTCACCAACACCTTCCACCCCAACCTGAAGTTCACCTGGACCATCTCCAACACTTCTCTCTCCTTCCTGGACCTCTCTGTCTCCATCTCGGGTAACCACCCAGAAACCGATATCCATTTCAAGCCCACTGACTCCCACAGCTACCTGGAAGATACCTCCTGCAAAAATGCCATCCCCTATTCCCAATTCCTTCACCTCCGCCGCATCTGCTCCCAGGATGAGACATTCCACTCCCGTACATCTCAAATGTCCTCATTCTTCAAGGACCGCAACTTCCCCCCC
>JAHRHZ010000262.1:17369-94510 GCA_024137785.1 Ginglymostoma cirratum
CCAGGATGGACATGTCATCTGAGGAATGGGAGGGGGAGTTGAAATGGTTCGCGACTGGGAGGTGCAGTTGTTTGTTGCGAACTGAGCGCAGGTGTTCTGCAAAGCGGTCCCCAAGCCTCCGCTTGGTTTCCCCGATGTAGAGGAAGCCACAACGAGTACAGTGGATGCAGTATACCACATTGGCAGATGTGCAGGTGAACATCTGCCTGATGTGGAAAGCCTTCTTGGGGCCTGGGATTGGGGTGAGGGAGGAGGTGTGGGGGCAGGTGTAGCACTTCCTGCGGTTGCAGGGAAAAGTGCCAGGTGTGGTGGGGCTGGAGGGGTGTGTGGAGCGGACAAGGGAGTGGTCCCTCTGGAAAGCAGATAAGGGTGGGGAGGGAAAAATGTTTTTGGTGGTGGGGTCAGAATGCAGATGGCGGAAGTGTTGGAGGGTGATGCGTTGGGTCCGGAGGTTGGTGGGGTGGTACGTGAGGTACGTACGTGGGGGTGGTATGTACTCAGCTGGGGGGTTTGGGGGTTGGCAGGGACAAGGACACAAGGACAAGGGAGGGACATGAGTTGCAGGGTTAAATGCTGTGAAGAGGAGGTGAAAGGGGTGACAGAAAAGGAAAGTGGAGTGAGAAACAGAGGATGAAAGGGAAGTGGGGCCAAGAAGAAAGGGAAGAGATAGGATGGATACAACGCAGAGTGGAATGGGAGGAATTTCTTCTCTCAGATGGGAGTGATTCTGTGGAATTATTTAACACCGAGGGCTGTTGAAGTTGGGCCATGAAGTGTTTTGAAGGCTGAGATAGGCAGATTTTTAATCAAGAACGGGATCGAAGGCTTTGGGGAGAAGGCGGGAAAGTGGCATTGATGCTCTCAAATGGGTCAGTCTCTTCTGAGATAATTCTCTGGAATTCTTCCCAAAGAAAGCTGGGTCATTGATTTATTCCAGATGGAGATTTTTAAAAACATGAGAGCGAAGGGTTACAGGGTCAGGCAGGAAAGTGAAATTGATGTCGCCATCAGATCAGCCAAGATCCTATGTCCCACTTTCTGATGCTTACAGTTCCTAGTGCCCATTCAGCACACCACAGCCCAGAGTGTGGAACCCAGTCCCGCTCCCACTCAGTTGCAGCAGTCAGGGGTGGGATCGAATCAAAGAAAAGTGGCACCTTTTCCAAATTGTTGAAGGGGTCAGCAGAGAAGAGGCTTGCTGACACTGAGTCAAAGGTAATGCAGAAGTGAAGAGCTCCGTGGTTTTTGATGGGACTTGCGGCTCTCCCATTTCAAGAGAGCCACAGCCCTGAGGGCGGTGTAGCACTCCCTTCAAGCTGCTTTGGAAGGGGCAGTGCTGGGGAATGTGGGAAAACCCTAGACTGGGGCTTGAACCATGGACCTCCTGACTCTGGCTTAAGGGTCTCCACTCTCTGTGTGAACCCAGCATGCTAAACCATTGTATGAAGTTTGTGGACATTCAAACTAATGAGCGCCGCAGGGTCAGTGCAATGCTTCCTGAGCAGAACATAGAACATGGGAAAGTGCAGCACAGAAATAGATCCTTTGGCCCACAATGTTATACCAAACATGATGTCAAAATAAACTAATCCCTTCTGCTTGCCCTTGGTCCATATCCCTCCATTCCTTGCAGAGTCATGTGCTCATCAAAACATCCCTTAAATGCCCCGATCATATCTGGCTCCATTACCACACCTGGCAGTTCATTCCAAACTTCTACATCTCCCTGTGTCAAAGACTTGGCCCTCACATCTCCCTTGAACTCGCCCCCTCTCGCCTTAAATCCATGTTGGAACTCAGCTGGAAGGGAATATCAATCCCAGAGCCATGCACAGACTAGTGACAGTCCTTTCACAGTTCGCCTGAGCTGCTTGTCATTTTAACCCATCCGCACTATCTTTGCTAGATATAACCTTATGCAGATGTGATTGCTAATTTTAATGGCTCCATTGCACACAAAATACTTGGGTTTGGTAACATGACCAAACATTTTCTCTCCATCCCCACCCTCCCAACCCTCTCCCACTCTCTGTCGGAATCAGTGAGCAAGGCTGCAATGAAAGGAAAAGGTGTGCGGTGAAATTCGAACCAGAATTTCCTTCAGTACAGGAGCTGGGGCCGAATCAAAACTTCTCATTGTGGATAAAAGCTGCATGAAACTATCTGAGGGTCTGGATAAGCTGAGCATTAACGATATAACTTTACTCAAGTCTCTGCATTTGTGATCGGTTTATAGTCAGAGGACAGCAGGGTCTAATTGCACAATCCTTTTTCAAGAGCTGGAAAAGCCGCATCAGATGGCTTCAATATTATTCACTCTTGCTGGAAAATCTGCATGACTTAACCTCAACGTCTACCGTTAAAGGAAGCAGCTTCCAATCTTTCAGTTTAGGATTCAAGCTTGTTATAATTGCTCCTCCTTTGAATCTAAGTTTGCATGACACTAGAGTCGAATATTGTAGAAATTTTGGAGGGTGCAAGCTGTCGTCATCTTCTTATCCATAGACTCAATGCTGTCTTTGTTTTTAAATTTTACTGGCTGTTTTTCTTGTTCATTTTCAGCGCAAGAATAGCTTTATGATTTATATTAATTAATTGTCCCTCCCCATTTTGCCATACTTAACCAATTCTGCCATCCCATTCACCCTTGCCATCCTCTAGTGCATTTTGTCCACTTGAGGCTCCCATGTACACATGTACCAGCAGAGGGAGTCTGCTAAGCAGGTTCAGTAATAGAGGACCGAAGATTAACCAATGGATTTCTAATTCTAAATGTTGAATATTAGACCTGTTTCCATCCCAAGAACTTTCCACTGCCCATCCTTCACATCAATCCCATTCCATCCCTCATGGAAACCGTCTCCTCAGCCGGGATAACAATGTTGTTGGGGTCCCCGTACCTCCCATTGTTTGGTATTAGTGCCCTCTGATAAACCTCATCATCGCAATCACCAAATGTTGGCAATCATACATGGATTACATGCTCTCCTGTCCCCCCACCCCCACCCCGTGCCCCCAATTATGCCAGGCTCCACCCACCACATAAACACAACTACAGGTATGTCCCTTAAACTGACTAATTCCAGCATTTCCAGCAGACAAAATCATTGGAATCGTTGAATCACTGAGTTGTGGGAGCAGGCAATCCGGCCGATTGAGTCTGCACTGACCCTCCGAACAACGTCTCGCTATGCATTGGGTAAATCCATGTATTAATGGTGGTTCCTGCTATTTCTATATCCTTCAGTGGTGGCGCCGCTACTCACCTCTCTCTGCACAACTGCGTGAGCAGACGGACTGTGAGTCTTCTCCAAAGGAAGGGACACTGGGGCAAGTAAAGAAACAGAAGCTGGGTCTAGAAGAGGCGCGAATGGTAAAATGATGAGCAGCTTTCTCCAAAAATCAACAGAAATGGAAAGGGGAGGAGGTAGGGAATTAAAACAAAGTCAGCAGAGAGAAAGGAACCAAAGTGAGGTCAGAGGGCACAATGTGAAAATGATGAACTCACTGATGCTTCAGAGTGCCTGTTCTAAAGATGACCGTTTATTCTTTTCAGTTTATATTCACCCCAAGGAGAAGAAGGTCAACGTGCGTGCAAGGTGGAGAATTTAAATGGCCAGAGATTTGTATATTCATCGATTCACGCAGAGCAGAAAAGGCCCTTCAGCCCATTGAGTCTGCACTGACATAACCACCACTAAAAGTGCCCTAATCCCAATTTCCCGCACTTGTCCCATATCCTTGAATGTTATGATATTTCAAGTGCTCATCCAAAAACTTTTTAAAGGTTGTAAAGTTTCCAGCCTCCACCTACCTTCCCAGACATTGCATTCCAGATTCCCACCGCCCACTGAGTGACAATATCTTTTCCTAAATCCCCTATGAATCTCCTGCCCTCTTGTGATTGACCCCTCAACCAAGGGGAACAGCTGCTCTCTATTCACCCTGTCTGTATCCCTCCTAATCCTATACCCGTCAATCACGTCCCCCCTCAGTCTTCGCGGCTGTAAAGAAAACAATCCGAGCCTAGCTGGTCTCTCATTACAGCTGGGAAGGTCCTGGTCATGCTTACAGGTTGAGTGGAGGTGAACCACAAAGCTGACTGCCCTGGTGTACAGGAGACCCCATCACGAGCGGCCAATGCGGTAAAAGAAGAACAAACCTATCTCTGCTTCACTTGGTGAGAGTGTTCTGGGGGCCTAAGAGTGAGGAGGAAGGAGGCAGAAGAGTGAGAGGTGTTGAGTCTCCATCACTCGCACATTAAGGTATGATGGGGAAAGGGAGAGGGTGCTGGAGGAGTGAAACATGACTGCTTCGAGAGGCTGAGAGGGGATGTGGACAACAAAGGTGACAGATATGGAGGAGGGTGGTTTCGAGGATACAATGGCTGCTGAGTTGGAAGGTGAGGACAAGAGGGGAACCCTATTGTAGCTCTGGGAAATGGGGTGGGCCCAATTGAGGACATGGTGGGACTTTGCGGCAGATTCCTCAATTGAAGCTAATCAAAGTGATGGTGTGGAAGTGCAAAACGATGGGGAGAATGGAATGGAATTCTGACAGGAAGTGGGATGTGTGGAAGTGTAGGCAAGGTCACTGTTGAAGTTAATGAGCTGAAATGGGCAATATTTGTTAGTGGGAAAGAGAAGTTGAGGAAGAGGAGGAAAGAGTTGGACGTGGACCATGTGGATGTGCAACATGGGTAGAAATTTGAAGCGACTTTGATTAAATCTTTCAGTTCACATTGAGAACAGGAAACAGCTCAAATCCTGCCACCTCTGTTTCCAAAAGGAGATTTTGATGCAAGGTCATTGGCCTAAAACATTGCTTATGAAACCCTGGCCCAAAGTTGACTAAGAAGCAGTATTGGCAGGCAGGGTACATACGATCCAAACATCCCAAATCCCCCGTTTCCATCCTGGGCCATTTGCACTGATGTAGGGAATTGGGGGGAGCGATGGCTGTTTAGAAGTTGCTGACACCATTGTAAAGTTGAGGATTTCACAACTCCTGGAATTTCATTGAGGTGGCAATGTTTTGGGAAACAGAATCAAAACCTGGCTGACATTTCCTGTACTTCTGGTCTGAGCTATTCCTTACCCTCCCCCTGCCAGGGTTCCCTTTTTCCCCTCACCTTCTAACCCTCTGCCACCCCTAGCCCAATGTCAGTATCCCTCAGATGGTCCTCAATCCCTTACTGTACCCCACCCCTTCACATCCCTACATCCCTCAACCTGGAGCACTCATCATCTGCCGTCTTCACCTCCTCTCTTTCAGCACACCAGAGGGACATTTCTTTATGTGACACCCTGGTTCACACCTGAACAGGGAAAGTATGATCAACAGGTTGGAAATGGAAAGCATTTAAAAGATGTAAAACAAAGGTGTTGCTACTTTCAGCATTGCTCGTGAGGTTCTGCAGCCTGACTTGTTTCTGCATTTAGTAAAGTGACTGACGATGGTGCTAATGGAAAAGGTATTTGGAAATTTGCAGGTGACTGTTTAATAATGTGGATGCAGAATCGCTATTTCTGATAAACGGCAAGCTGTCAAGAGATGGAATAATATTGCATAAATGAGAAATTCTTCACATCCATCAGAAAAATTGATTTGGTTTGATTTATTATCGCCATATGTATCTAGGTACAGTGAAAAGTTTTGTTTGGCATGCAGTACAGGCAGATCATACCGTACAAAGTGTATTAGAGTAATAGAACAGAACGAGGAGGCTGTAGAGAAGGTGCACAAAGGGCGAGATCAACAATAAATTTAAAATTTGAGAGGTCCATTTAGAAGTCTAATAACAGCGGGGAAGAAGCTGTTCTTGAACCTGTTGGTGTTTGAACTTCTGCCTGACAGAAGAGGTCGGAAGAGATTACAACCAGAGTGAGAGGGGTCTTTGATTATGTTGGCTGCCGCACCGAGGCAGTGAGAAACATAGATGGAGGAAGGCTGGTTTGCATGCAGTCTAGGCTTATGGGCGTGGTAATTAGGCATGGTTGGTCATAGAATCTTCAGACCTGCATGTAGATTTAAAAGAATATTGTTAGTAATTTAAACAGACTTAGAATTGAGTTTTAAAAGTGCAGAACAGCTGTACAATATGTAAAATTAAGATTTGTTGTAGCGATCTTGCAAAGAGTAAGCATGCTCCAGTGCCATCTTGGATAGGTTAGCCAGTGGATCAAGTGCTGCATTGCATTATATAACATTGAAAAGCTTACCCTGTTTTGGATGCAGGGCTAATTGTTTGCACTTTCCTTTTGATGTTTCATTTATTATTTACAGAACAGCTGAGCTTTCTGTTTGGCTGTCTGATAATTTTGACAGATTTATGAGCCTTTGGCTGCCTTCAGGGATTCTATAGTGCAGAGTTTGTTTATTCAGCTATCAATGAGTTTCTAAGCATAACACTTTGAAAGATTCACAAACTTCAAAAGATGGTAATGGAAATGAAGTACTTATCAAAGTGATAGTTGATTGCTTTGACAGATTTATGTGCTTTGTGACAACTTCTGAATATTATTATAGGGCTTAGATGTCAATTCATAAAGTGGATGCTAGTGGTTCTGGAACAAAATTCGTTGAAGTTTGCGTCACATATAGACAGGGTGGTTAAGAAGGCGTTTAGCACACTTGCTTTCATCGCTCAGACCTTTGAGTAGAGGAGTTGGGACGTCATGTTGAGGTTGTACAGGACATTGGTGAGGCCTCTTCTGGAATACTGTGTCCAGTTCTGGTCTCCCTGTTATAGGATGGATGTTATTAAGCTGGAGAGGTTCAGAAGAGATTTACCAGGATGGCGTTAGGAATGGAGGGTTTGAGTTATTGAGAGAGATTGGATATGCTGGGACTTTCTTCACTGGAGCATAGGAGGTTTGAGGGGTGACCTCATAGCGGTGTATAAGGTCATGCGGAGTATGGATACGATGAATGGCAGGTGCCTTTTTCCCTAGGGTGGGGGATTTCAAGACCGGGGGCACATGTTTAAGATGAGAGGAGACAAATTTAAAAAGGACATGGGGGCAACCTTTTTTGACACAGAGAGTGGTTCATGTGAGGAATGAACTTCCAGAGGAAGTGGTGGATGTGGGCACAGTTACAATGTTGGAAAGACATTTGGATAAGTTCATAAATAGTAAGGTTTGGAGAGATAAGGGCCAAGCAGTGGGACTAGTTTAGTTTGGGATTATGTTCGGCATGGACTGGTAGGACCGAAGGGTCTGTTTCCCTGCTGTATGTCTCTATGAGGCTTGAGGCTGTTGGGGATGAATGGCAGATGATCAGTGCCAGGAATTGAGGGGTGTAGAGAGATGAAAGGGTAGGAGGGGAGTGAAGGATAAAAGGGCACATGAAAGAGGAGATTCAGGCTGTTGAAATGAGGTGAGGGGAGCAGGGCGATGAGGAAAGTGAAGGTGAAGGGGCTGGGGCTGTTTACAATGATTTGAATAACTGGGCGGAAATTCTCCAGAGCACTGGTGGGCCTTTGAATGTAGCTATCGTAGCATGGCTTCCCCACCCCTGCTCCAATCTCCAACTCTGTGTCAGGACTGATCCCTGACCAGCACACACACAGTCTCAGTGATGAAAATCCTGCCTCTCAAGATATTGATCCCAGGATTCAGCCAACTCTGAAAGGACAATTTTGATCATTAATGCAACTTAGAATTGTAGAATCATTACAGTATGGAAGCGGGCCATTCAAGTCCACACCAAATCTCCAAAGAACATTCTACCCAGACCCACTCCCTACCCTATCCCTGTAACCCTGCATTTCCCATGGCTAATCCACCTAGCTTGCACATCCCTGGACACTGTGGGCAATTTAGCATGGCCAATCCACCCTAACCTGCACATCTTTGGACTGTGGGAGGAAACCCATACAGACATAGGTAGAATGTGCAAACTCCGTCACCTGGGGGCGGTGGAATTGAACCCGGGACCCTGTTCTTATGAGGCAACAGCACCAACCCACTGAGCCACCCCACCATAAGCTCTCCAATCTGGAGTTTTCTCTTTTTTATTTTAGAGTTCCAGCCTCCAACACATTCTGCTTTTGTGCAGGTTGTGATTTTTGCTGGCTCCAGAAGGTGTTGACCCAAGGTCTCCCAGCCCATTAGGAGAAACACGCTCAATGTTGCACTGGGGACATGTTCCTTGGACCTTTGACCTGATGTCTTCAATCAGTTGCTCTCAGTGACTCAAGCTGCTTAGAGCACAAGATTGATCAAATTTCCAGCTCGTTAAACTAAACCAAACCAGGCCCGAGTGTTACGTGCTGTCTAAACTTGGCCATTCCTGCTTGACAGACTGGCTGCTGGGAAAACCTTGTTAGCTAAGCAGAGATCCTATCCTCTCTCTCTGTCTCTAATATGTCCCATGTCACTCCTTTGAGAAGGACAGGGTGTCTTTCCTCAGTATCTAGGTTAATACCCATCTCTCAACCAATGTTACTCAGAACAGATTGTGGGATCCTGCATGGATTGGCTGCCGTCAGTCCTACTTTGGTGACCGCACTCGGAAAAGTCCTTCATTGTCTGTAAAACACTTTAAAATCTCCTGACGTTCTCACGATGCTAAGTGAACAGAAGCTTTGTATGGTCGAGTGAATACATTGGACATGGCTAAAGAAACACGACATATTTAAAAGTAAGATGAAAAATGAAATGCATCAACTCTTTAAAAAAAATTCCGTCCTTGGGATGTGGGCTGTGCGCGCGATTAGCGTCCATGTCTCAAGCAATCTAAATTGTTGTTCCCTTTGATATTTGATATTCTGGCAATGCTACCCTGATCAGTGCAATGTTTCTTATTTTTTTCCAGGAATGTTCCAAAAACTTTGGTTCTGTTTCCTTCCCAGTGGGAAACAGAGGGCACGATTCAATAGAGAGGAAACGACAGAGAGGGAACCTTCTGTGACACATCGTAGCTATTAGCTCCCAAGTGGATAAAGCAGTCTGCCATAGAAGGATCCACTCGCCTGAGGGATATTGACGTATGCCTGTTATCTTTCTGCTTCACTCCCTGAACAGTTGTGGGCCAGTAGATGGCATTCAGTCACTTTTGCAGACAGAGATAATAGGTACTGCAGATGCTGGAGAATCCGAGATAACAAGGTGTGGAGCTGGATGAACACAGCAGGCCAAGCAGCATCAGAGGAGCAGGAAAGCTTGACGTTTCGGGCCTAGACCCTTCATCAGAAAGACCCTTCATCATCACTTTTGCAGACCTGCCACTTGCCTTCCCGCACTCACCTATTTTTAACATGTTTGTGCTAGAAATGTTCAGAGGGGATTAAACATTCACGGTTAAAGTGTAGCCCCATTGTTTGATTGGCTTCACTTCTGCTTAAGAGCTGCTGCCTTCAGGAACCTCAAGGTGGCAGTATTTCCTGACAGAAGCAGGCCTGCCTCCTCACCAATGCATCATTCCCGGTGGGAGCTCTAACTGAAGGGAGCAGGCTCCCTTCGTTCTCCCTTCCTTTCTCTTTATCCCCCCTCTCTCAATCTCCCTCTCTCTCTCTCATTCTCTTTCTCTCTCAGTCTCCCTCCCTCTGATTCTCCCTCCCTATCTTTTCCTCCCTCTCTCTTCATTCCTTCCTCTTCACTTTCCTCTCTTTCTCGCTCTCATTCTTTCATTCTCCCTCCCTATCTCTATCTCCCCCTCTTTATCTCTTCCTCCCTCTCACTTTCTCTTTCCCTCTTTCCTTCTCACTCTGTCTCTCTTTCTCTCCCACTCTCATTCTCCCTCTCTATCTTCTCCTCTTTATTTTTTCCTTTCCTCTACTTTCTCCCTCTGTCTTTCTGTCTCTTCCTCCCTTTCTCTTTCTCTCTCTCTCTATCTGTCCCATTCACCCTCACATTTCCTTTCTCATTTCATGCTCTCACTTTCCATTTCAGTTCTCACTTTCTCTCCTTCTCTCAGGCTTCCTATGACCTCTCACACCCTCACCTATTCTCTCTTTCTCTCTTTTGCATTCTTTCAGCTCTCACATTCCCTCTCTCATTTCTCTGTCATCCCTGTCTTTCAATCTTCCCCTGAGCCATGAGGCGCTGTGGGCCATTAACAACAGCAGAACTGTACTCCAGCACATTCTGTAACCTCATGGCCTGGCATATCCCCGACTCAACCATTACCATCAAGCCAGGGATCAACCCTGGTTCAATGGAGAGTGCAGGAGCGCATGCTAGGAGCATCTCCAGGCATACCTGAAGATGAGGTGTCAACCTGGTGAAGCTACCAAACAGGACTACTTGCACACCAAACAGCGAGTGATAGACAGAGCCAAATGATTCCAAAATCAACGGATCAGATCCAAACTCTGCAGTCCTGCCACATCCAGTTGTGAATGGTGGTGGACAATTAAACAACTCACTGGAGGAGGAGACTCCACAGATATCCCCATCCTCAATGATGGAAGGGCCCAGCACATCAGTGCAAAAGATAAGGCTGAAGCATTCGCAGCAATCTTCAGCCAGAAGTGCCGAGTGGATGATCCATCTCGGCCTCCTCCAGTGGTCCCCAGCATCACAGATACCAGTCTTCAGCCAATTCTATTCACTCCACATGATATCAAGAAACGGTTGGAGACACTGGATACTGAAAAGGCTATGGGCCCTGACAACATTCCAGCAATAGGACTGAAGACTTGTGCTCCAGAACTTGCCGCTCCCCTAGCCAAGCTGTTCCTGTACAGATACAACACTGGCATCTACCCAACAATGTGGAAAATTGCCCAGCTATGTCCTGTACATAAAAAGCAGGACAAATCCAACCCGGCCAATTACTGCCCCATCAGTCTCCTCTCGATCATCAGTAAAGCGATGGAAGGTGTCATTGACAGTGCTATCAAGCAGCATCTGCCCAGCAATAACCTGCTCAGTGATGCCCAGTTTGGGTTCCCCCAGGGCCACTCAGCTCCTGATCTCATTACAGCCTTGGCTCAAACACGGACAAAAGGGCGAAATTCCAGAGGGGAGGTGAGAGTGACAGCCCTTGATATCAAGGCTGCATTTGACCGAGTGTGGCATCAAGGAGCCCTGGCAAAACTGGAATCAATGGGTATCAGGGGATAAAAACTCTCCGGTGGTTGGAGTCATACCTGACACATAGGAAGATGGTCGTGGTTGTTGGAGATTAGTCATCTCAATCCAGGACATCTCTGCAGGAGTTCCTCAGGGTAGTGTCCCGGACCTAATCCAATCAATGACCTTCCCTCCATCATAAGGTTAGAAATGGAGATGTTCGCTGATGATTGCACAGTGTTCAGCATCATTCGTGACTCCACAGATACTGAAGCAGTCTGTGTTCAAATGTAAGAAGACCTGTCAATATCCAGGTTTGGGCTGACAAGTGGAAAGTGACATTCACACCACACAAATGCCAGGCTGTGACCATCACCAATAAGAGACAATCTAACCACCGCCCCTTGATATTCAATGGTGTTACTATCACTAAATCCCCCGCTATCAACATCGTAGGTGTTATCTTTGATCAGTAGCTCAACTGGACTTACCACATAAATATGGCGGCTACAAGAGCAGGTCAGTGGCTAAGGATACTGCGGTGAGTAACTCACCTCCTGACTCCTCAAACCCTGTCCACCATCTACAAGGTACACGTCAGGAGTGTGATGGAATACTCCCCACTTGCCTGGATGAGTGCAGCTCCAACAACACACAGGAAGCTCGACACCATCCAGGACAAAGCAGCCCACTTGATTGGCACCACATCCATAAGCATCCAGTCCCTCCACCACCGACGCTCAGTAGCAGCAGTGCGTACTATCTACAAGATGCACTGCAGAAATTCACCAAAGATCCTCAGACAGCACCTTCCAAGCCCACGGCCACTTCCATCGACAAGGACAAGGGCAGCATGGGAACACCAGCCCCTGCAAGATCCCCTCCAAGCCACTCACCATCCTGACTTGGAAATATATCCCCGTCCCTTCACTGTCGCTGGGTCAAAATCCTGGAATTCCCTCCCTCAACCCACAGCACGTGGACTGCAGTGGTTCCTGAAGGCAGCTCACCCCCACCTTCTCAAGGGCAACTAGGGACAGGCAATAAATGCTGACCCAGACAGCGACGCCCACATTCTGTGAAATAATTTTTAAAAATCCCTCTCACTCTCCGTTTCAACTCTGTAAATTCTAAATTTCAATCTCTAATTTCCTCTGTAAATCTGCCTCTAACTTCCACCCTAAACCTGTCTATCTAAATTCCTTCCCTTCCTCTAAAATCCCTCGCTAAATATCTCTGCTTGTCAAATCCCTCTCGCAATCTCACTGCCTCTAACTTCCCTCTCCAAATCTCCAAGCCTCTAAACTCCGTCTCTGAATATCTCTGTCTCTAACCTCCGTCTCTAAATCTCTCTGCCTGGGTATGAGCTGCTCTCCATTTGCCCATTTGGTTCCCTTTGTTATTTTCAACAGCCTGATCAGATTACCTACCTCCACCTCACTGCACTGGAGGCTGTCGTGGGGAGGTGAGGCCTGGACTGGAGGCAAGGCCTTGAGTTTTGAAGCCTGGTGTGGACTGGAGACTAGGCCCAGTGCGGACTGGAGACTAGGCCCAGTGCTGTCTGGAGATTAGGCCCAGTGTGAGCTGGAGACTAGGCCCTGTGTGATCTCGAGACTTGGTGCTGGCACGTACTGGGGTGGAAGATCTGTAAGTTGAGTACTTTCTTTCATTTTATTCCTTTTTATTCTTATGCTGGACATTTTATTTATTTTTCAATTTTATACGAAATATTTAAGTGTCTCTTCCTAGGCGTCTTGTACCTAAGATGGCGCTGTAACTGGCGACATTGCAAACTTTTCACATCACTCATTTGAGTACATGTGATTATAAAACTAACTCTATTCCTTTCTGTTCTATCTGCCATTGTGTTTTGGTCTATTCTCTCAGACATCACCTTGCACTGACTCTGGGGACCCCAGTCTCTGTTGCACCGGGTCATGGATGTGAAAGGGTTAATGTGAATTGAGCTGCGCCTCCGCCCATCTTGATATTTGACACAACCACTGGAGGGGCTGTTAGAGCTTTTGAGGGCAGACTCCAAACTTTAGCGGTGTCATCTTTCTGGAGTTTGTCATGGTTGCTGTGCCTCAGAGTTGGTGCAAGATCTGTCCAGTTGTGGAGATATTCTTGTTCACTGAAATACAAGCCTCTTCTGCCGAGATCCCTCTTCCAGCCCTGAATCCTGAACGCTCCAGTTCGGATCACCGAGGGAGGATGACTGGTGGTCGAACAGCAACAGCTGGCTCCTAGACGTCTCTTCTTGTAAAAGAGGTGAACTGCTTATCTCGTGCTTCAGAATGAAGAGTGATAGCCCTGTCTGAGGGTGTGCGGGATGGAGGTAAATTGGAATGGTCATTCTGGCTTGGAGGATTTCCTCTCCCCTACCACCTTCACCCCCACCCCAGTGCTTTCCAGGTAACTCCCCACACCTGCTGCAATAAGTGTTCCTGCTCCCGTGCCCCCTTGAGATTTTTTAGGTCTCTCTGGCAGAATGACCCATCGCCAGCAACTTTCTTACAAGAACCAAGGCATTGCTTGGCTGGTGGTGAGTAGGGCTGTACCTGTGAGATCCTTTATGTGTGCCCAGTTGGTCTGTGCCATTGCACGTTGCCCTCGGACTAGCTGGGGGGTTGGGGGTAGAGAATGTCACACATCTCCTGCTGGAATGTGCCTTTGCAAAGGACGTCTAGAGAAAGATGCAGTGGTTTTTGATGAGGTTCGTCCCGAGCAGCTCCATGACACAGGAGTCTACGCTCTGCGGTCTGTTCCCAGGGACGCACACCGATATAAACATCGAATATGCCCGGAGGACCATCAGCTCGGTGAAAGACTCTCTTCGGTCTGCCCGAAACCTGTTGGTCTTCCAGAGCAAGGAGTTGATGTCAGCCAACTGGCACGTTCCAAGGTCCAGGACTCAGTGATGAGGGATGCACAAAAGCTTGGGGTAGCTGCTGCCAAGGTGAGGTGGGGGAGAGACCACCGTCTTTCTGCTGGAGTTAAATAGGGGTCTGTTCATTTATCGGGCACCCCCTGTGCTTCAAATATGTGTAAATATGAACTTGTACAAGTCACAAAATGCCTTGAATTTGTTTGTTGGATAGAGTCAAACTCCAACGCTTGTTTGCTTCTTCATATACTACTGTACAGAACCAAGCTGCTTTAGTGAATATGTATGTGTATAAAGATATGTTTATCAATAAAGTATATTTTTGAAATTATAAAATAGTCTGTCTGGAGATCAGATGGGAAAATGGAGTCAAATGGCGATAAGGGGGTAAAAGATTACAAAACAAATGCCTACTCTTATTTCTGCTGTTCTCATGTGCGAACCACACTGAGAGTTCTCCTGGTGTCAGAAATGTTCAGGTAGGGAAACTAAGTTGTGCAGAAGACGTAAAAGAATGTAGAACGTAGAACAGTACAAGCCGTTCAGCCCACAATGTTGTGCCAACCTATTATCCTACTAAGGCCAAACTACCCTGCATACCCTACATTTTACTATCCTCCATGTGCCTATCCAAGAGTCGCCTAAAAGTCTCTAAAGTATCTGACCCCACCACCACTGCCGGCAGCGCATTCCACACGCCCACCTTTCTCTGTGTGAAGAACCTACCTCTGACATCTCCCTTATACTTCCCTCCAATCACCTTAAAATTATGCCCCCTCGTAATAGTCATTTCCTCCCTGGGAAAAAGTCTCTGACTATCCACTCTATCTATGCATCTCATCTAAAGAAGCTATGAAATGATGTCATTGGTTAAGTGAATGGGCAACGATGCAGCAAATGGAGTGTAATGTTGGAAAATGTGAAATCGTCAGAAATGAGAAAAGGACGATAGTAGGAGATTGCAGGGATCTGGGATGCAGAGGGATGTGAGTGTCCTACTGCATGAGTCACAAAACACAGGCAGGACAAGTAATCAGGAGAGCTCATGGAATGTTTGCATTTATCCTCAAGGGAATTGAATACAAAAGTAGAGAGGTTATGCTTCAGTTACACAGAGCACTGGTGAGACAACGTTTGGGGTACTTTGTGGAGTATCAGTCACCTTATTTAAGGAAAGATATTCTGAAGGCAATTAAGAAAGGTGTACCAGATTGAATGGGATAACACAGTGTGGAGCTGGAGGAATACAACAGGCCAGGCAGCATCAGAGGAGCAGGAAAGCTGACGTTTCGGGTTGGGGCCCTTTTCTTCGGAAAATTTCCTGCTCCTCTGGTGCTGCCTGGCCTGCTGTGTTCCCCCAGTTCCACACTGTGTTATCTCAGACTCCAGCATCGGCAGTTCCTACCATCTCCTGGATTGAATGGGTTGCCTTATGGAAAAAAGCTTGGCTTGTATCTGCTGGAGTTTGAAAGAGCCAGAGGTGACTTGATTCAAACATGAAAAATCCTGAGGGGTCTTCATGATGTGTGAAGAGGATATTTCCTCCTCCGGGAACATCCATAACTCAGGGGGGATCACATTTTAAAAACTAGAAGTGGCTCATTTAAGACAGAGTTGAGGAGAACTCTTCTTTTTTTCTCTGTCGGAGGGGAATTGGGGGCATGGGTCTTTGAAACTCTTCGGAAAAGGTGGGCGGGTGAAGCAGAATGTATTAAGGCAGAGACGGATAGATTTTTGCTGAGTGATGGGGCTGAATTGGGGTTACAATCAGATCAGCCATGATGACAGAGAGGGCTGGAGGGGCTGAACGGCCTCCTAATTCATATTTTTCAATGTTCACATGAGTAAGTACGTGCCTGAGCTTAGAATGGGTTAAACCTAGTGCCGTGTTCATAACAGTGCTGAACATCCTCGTTTCCACATTGCCTTGATCTGAGCAGAATATTTATAAACACTGTCAGCGTAAGCCTGCTTGCTGTCAATGGACATGCTACTTAATCCACTGGGACACATACCTCATTAAATCGAAAAGGAGATGGGAACAGCATTTCGGAGCCAATTAAGTTTGTTTCAAGGTGTAATTAGTGTTGCAGTTTCGGAAATCCACTCATCAATTTGCACGCTGATGTATATTTGGTATCTGAGAGATAGCTAGCGTTGACACACCGGCTCATATGTGGGTGATAGGAAGTCTTCAACATGTGCTTTAAAATGTCAGCTGCACGCTCTTCACATTGCAGCACCTTCGGCAATTTGTTTCCTCGTCTCTGAGCCCATCCCTCGGCCGAACCAGTCGAGCACAGTGAGAGTCAACAGTGAACACGTTCACACGATCCGGCAACTGAACCATTCAATATCACACACGCCACAAGTGCCACAAGCCGCAATGAGATAAATAACCGAACCATCTTTTGTTCTGACTTTAATTGAAGGCTTAATATCATCCGGTGCCCTTTTATGTTCATCGAGGGCTGATGGAGCCTCGGATTAATGTCTCCTTGGTACAATGGCACCTCTAACAGTGCAGTATCCCCTCAGTGCTATCCTGGAGGGGTAGATATTCACAGTCCTGTAGAGATTTCCAAGATTTCAAGACTGGGGGGGAACACATTTTTTCAGGTGAGAGGAGAAAGATTTAAAAAAGACACGAGGGGCAACTTTTCTACACAGAGGGTTGTTCATATGTAGAATGAACTTCCAGAGGAAGTAGTGGACGTGGGTACAGTTACAACGTTTAAAAGACATTTGGATAAGTACGTAAATAGGAAATGTTTAGAGGAATATGGGTCAAGTGCAGGCAAGTGGGACTAGTTTAGTTTGGGATTATGGTCAGCACGGACTGGTTGGGCTGAAGGGTCTGTTTCCGTGCTGTTTGACTCTATGACGAGATAAAGTTGAAGGTGGTAGTGAAAGAGATTTCCAAAATGGGAGCATCATGTCAATGGCCTGACATTCCCTGCTCTTGAAAACAGTCCATCCTCAGGAACACAACCCAGCAGCAAGCAGCCATTTGGAATATTGAAAACCACACCTGTTGTTGCCCTTAAAGAGATAGAGACCCCACATTCCCCACCAAAACCGCTGAGTACAAAGCCTGGCATGTTCCAGCTGTCAGTGGCAGGGCACATAACCCATCACCCAGGCATTAGAGGCAACCTGCAGAAGATCCTGGGGCATGAGCAGGCATATCTCAGTACGATGAAGTGTCCTTTCAGAGCACAGAGCTGTTCCTCATCTGCAGTAGGAGACAGGGGTGTGCTATGAGAGTCAGCCTGGATCATGTGCCCAAGTGTCAGTGGGTCAGCGGGCATGGAGCGCACAGCCTTCATGGTCCTAGGGCTAGGGTGGTACCCGCTGCCATGGATAACATCTGTCAGAGTGCAACCCAACAGCGCAAGTCTCTCACCCTCACTGCCTGAAACATTCAATAGGGGCTACATTTTACCAGCACCTCGAGGTTGGCCTGGAAGCTGGCAGGAAAGGGGTAAGGAAAGGTGAAAGTAAAGGGGTGCCTGCCATCTCTGGAGCTTCTTAGCAGCTGCCACTTGTGCTCAAAACCCAAGTCCAGCGGTACGTCGCCGATTAAATACCTGCAGAATTCAGAGTCTAACGATGACCGTGAATCCATTGCCGATTGTCGAGGGGAGAAAGAAAAGAAGCCGTCCAGTTCAGTAATGTTCTACAGGGAAGGAAACCTGCCACGATCTGGCCTACACGTGACTCTAGACGCGCTGCAACCCAACGTGGCCCTCTGAAATGGCCCTGGTGAGACGCGTCAAGGGCAGTTAGGGGATGGACAATAGACTCTGGCCCTTGTCGCGTCCCAGGGAGGAACAGTGACTGAAACTGATGAGCACCAAGACCGCTTGTCAATTCACTGGAGTTGGGTTTGAGCGGGTAGGGGCGTGGAGTTACAGGTGAGGGTTAACTGGGACTCCGGCCCCATCGCAGACATGGCAAAGGGTTGATGAGGATGCTAAAGTAGAGAATTAAGAGACTGGGTGGGTACCCAATCCGAGATAGGCTTCCCACCTCCCTGGGCTGAGGTTGCATCCGGGATATGGGCAGCCAGGCTTTCTTGGCAAATCCGTGAGGATTTCACACTCTCTGGTTTCTGTTCAGCAAGCCTTCCCTGCTCCCCACTCTCCCCACCCCCCACCACCACCGGTCCCCCCCTCTCAACTCCCCATTTCCCCTCCCCTCCCCGCTAACATCACTGTGGCATCACGCAGGAGTGTCTTCAGCTTGCCAGCCCTTTAATTAGCTGTTTCCCCATTTGGAAATCCTTCTACCTACCACCCGCCCAAGCACACAACAATCCACGGTCCACCCCCCACAACCCCCAACCCCGCTCCTCGTCGAGCATCTCCGTGGCAAACCACAACCCCCGCACCACCAACATTGACCAGCCAGAGAGGAACTGATGCCGAGTGAAATTCAAATTGGTGCTGCATGCCCCCGTCATCCCTCCTGCTTTCGTTTGCTGAGTGCGAGGCAGAGAAGACCTGAGCAGGGGCGTGCTTTGGCAGCTCAGGCCTATTCGCCTACCGTTAAGTTGAGGCCTGGTGATGGTCGGATTGTGACACCATCCACCCACCCCACCCCACCCCCCATCCAGCTTCCTGTCCTTCCCGACCCAGAGCACCCCCAGCTCCCAACCCAGACCACCCCTGCCACCTTTGCCCATGTTTCCACTTGTCTCCTCCGCTCCCCCTCAACTTCTCCCCTCCCTCCCCCCTGCCCCCACCCCAACCAAAGAGCGGTCGAATGGTGCCAAGCACCCACCCGCACCCGCTCCTGAACCCCCCACCCACCGCTACCCACCCCCCAGAAAACGCTGAAGTCATGGAAGCGTGTTACAAAAATGCAATGAATGGGCGAGCACAGCAGGTGCTGGGAGCCTGAAATGAACAGCAGAAAAGGGTTGGACGGATTGTCTGCTCATTCCGCCCAGAGAGAGAGAGAGAGAGGAAGAGAGAAACAGAGTTAACATTCCAAGTTCAAACCAAAACGCACTTGGTCCTCAAATGAGTCGAGGGTCTGATGCCCAATTGTTCCTGAGGGAATGCAGCTTTCTGGGATACGTTATGTCCCAATCGAAAACAGAAGGAGCTGGACAGACTCAGCGGATCTGGCAACATCGACAGAGAGAGAAACACGGGATTAACATTTGGAGTCTGATGACAGTGCTTCACAATATGAATGATTTCCATGTTTAGTGAGGTCTGGTGGTTTTTAATGGTTACGTAGGATCGCTAACTCTGAGCCGGAAGCTCCAGTTTGAGTCCCACTTCAGGACTTGGCCAATGAAGGTATATTTATAGCACATTGACAACGGGAACAGGGAGTAGGCCATATGGGCCCTTTGAGCCTGCTTCCCCATTCAATACAATCATGGCTGATCATCCAACTCAGCGTCCTGTTCCCGCTTTCTCCCCCTCAAACCCTTTGATCCCTTCAGCCCTAAGAACTATATCTAGCTCCTCCTCGAAAACATTCAATGTTTTGTCCTGAAACTTTTTCTGTGGCAGAGAATTCCACAGGCTCCTCACTCTCTAAAATGGCCTGCCCCTCAGACTGTGACCTCCTCGTTCTCGATTCCCAGGAATATCCTTCCTGTGTCCAACACGGTCTAATCCTGTCAGAATTTTTCTAAGTTTCAATGAGATTTCCACTCATTCTTCTAAACTCTATGAGCTATCGTGCTAACTGATCTCTCATCGTACATGGGAACAATCCCAGGAATTGGTCTGGTAAATCTTTGTGGCATGCCAGAACGTCCTCCCTCAGGTAAGGAGACCAAAACTATACCCAATACTCCAAGTGCAGGTCTCACCACGCCGCTGCATAATTACAGCAAGACACCCCTGTTCCTGGGATAAATGACAGAATCTCCTAGTCAGCCAGGACTATGTGTGAACCACAGCTCAACAACTCTCCCATGTTAAAGAAAAACCTGCTGGCTGCACACATTGGCATGTGTTCTCCTTGCTTTGAAGGACCAGTAGAGGAAGATTTCTTTGTTGAGATGTCAGTCACATCCCAGTACGTACCAATACGTAAACCACAGCCTCCTTGGGCTCATGTTGGCTTCATTACAAGGTGTTGGCAGCTCTGCCGTTGAATGACAGAACAGCCTCAAGGGGCAGAGTGGCCTATTGTTTAGTCGCCATACTTCTGAGATTGAGTTACTCAAACCTGGCAGTCTGGGTGACCCACTGTGACCAACGGGAAGCACCTCACGAGTAGGCCAAGGCTGTAGGTTTGGGGAATTTGGGGTGGAGGGTGGATTTGTGAGTGACCGATAGCCAGTGGGGGAAGGTTAGTGATTAAGGGGTCAGTGAGTGAGAGGGGTCAGTGACTGAGGGGGTCAGTGGGAAGGGAGAGCTCTGCATGAGAGACAGAGTTGGGCAGTTTAAAGTCTGGCCTGTTGTTCCTTACACACCACAATCAAGGTCGAATCTGTCTCGAACAACTCCGAGGTAAGAATCCAGGCTGATCCTGAAGAACCATCGGAATGTGTGACATTAGCAGAGGGTCCCGGGGACCAGGGGAAGTGCCCATTGGAAGATTAAGGGTGGCATCATGGCAGTAGCAGTGACGGCATTGGTGTGCCATGGAGGTGATGGTGTCGGTGGAGAGAGGCAGCACCAGTGAGTCGGTGGCAGCTAGTGCCAGGCCCTTGGCAAGCTGGAGGAAATGTTTGCATTCCAAAGGTCCCAGAGGCCGTAGCAAGAAGGAAACGCAATGATTTATTTTCTGGCTTTATCTTCTGTGTCTTCCTTCTGATTTCTGTGTCTCAAGGTGGGGCCGGAGCGCGGTGACATTAAACAACAGTTTTCACTGAAATCAATCCCATCCAAACTTCCAACAATTCCCAAGTAAAGTATGTTGTTTCAAAATCAATAGGATTTTTGCCCCAAATTAGATCGTCTTTAACCTTGTATGTCCAAAGGAATAGAAATATAGAAACATAGGAGGTAGGAGCAGGAGGAGGCCATTCGGCCCTTTGAGCCTGCTCCACCATTAATAATAATCATGGCTGATTGTCCAACTCAATGGCCTAACCCTGCTTTCTGCCCATAACCTTTGATCCCATTTGCCCAAGTGCTATATCTAGTCACCTCTTGAATACATTCAATGTTTTGACATCAACTACTTCCTGTGGTAATCAATTCCACAGGCTCATTACTCTTTGGGTGAAGAAATGTCTCCTCGTCTCCGTCCTAAATCATCCACCCCGAATCCGCTTACTATGACCCCCGTGACCCCATACCCACCATCGGGAACATCCTCCCTGCAGCTACCCTGTCCAGTCCTGTTAGACCTTTATAAGTCTCTATGAGATCCCCCCATCATTTGTCTGAACTCCAGCGAAAACAATCCCAACCTAGTCAATCTCTCATCATACGTCAGAATCCGCCATCCCTGCAATCAGCCTGGTAAACCTTCGCTGCACTCCCTCGAGAGCAAGAGCATCCTTCCTCAGAAAAGGAGACCAGAACTGCACACAATATTCCAGGTGTGGTCTCACCAAGGCCCTGTATAACTGCAACAACACATCCCTGCTCCTGTGCTCCAAACCTCTCGCAATGAAGGCCAACATACTATTTGCCTTCTTTACCGCCTGCTGCACCTACATGCTTACCTTCAGCGACTGGTACACAAGGACAGCCAGGTCCCGCTGCACACTCCCCTCTCCCAATTTACAGCCATTCAGGTAGTAATCTGCCTTCTTGCTTTTGCTCCCAAAGTGAATAACCTCACATTTATCCAAATTATTCTGCATCTGCCATTGATTTGCCCAATGACCCAACCTGTCGAGATCTTGCTGAAGGATCTCTGCATCCTCGTCACAGTTCACCCTCCCAACCAATTTGGTATCATCTGCAAACTTGGAGATGTTACATTTTGTTCCCTCATCCAAATCATTAATATTTATTGTGAATAGCTGGGGTCCCAGCACTGATCCCTGTGGCACCCCAATAGTTACTGCCTACCAATTTGAAAAGGACCCATTAATTCCTACTCTTTGTTTCCTCTCTGTCAAACAGTTTTCTATCCATTTCAATACATTCCCCCCCATCCCATGCGCTTTAATCCTGTGCAATAATCTCTTATGCTGGACTTTGTCAAACACTTTCTGAAAGCCCAAATATACCACATCGAGTGAGCATTCCCCTACCCCCCCCATCAACTCTACTAGTTACATCTTTATAGAATTCCAACAGATTTCCCAAGCATGATTTCCCCTTCATAAATCCATGCTGACTTCTGTCTGATCCTGCCACTGCTTTCTAAATGCTCCCCTTTAATGTCCTTGATAATGGATTCAAGAATTTTCCCCTCTGCTGATGTTAGGCTCACCGGTCTATGATTCTCTGTTTTCTCTCTACCTCCCTTTTGAATATTGGAGTGACATTAGCCACCCCCCAGTCTGCAGGGACTGTCCAGGGTCTACTGAAAAAGTGATAAAACTGTGCTTGTTTCCAATAAAAAATGGTTCTTTCCCTGTAATGGATGAAACCTGGGGTGAATTTTTTCTGACCCGTTTAACACTCATTCAGCCAAATTGACCATCTTGGTCCTGTCATTGGGGATTGGCACATTTGTAATGGCTTATGGGATAGTAGGCCGTCTGACACCCTAAACCCCTCAACCTCCTGACACCCTAACCCCCTCAGCTTCCTGATATCCTAAACCCCGCACCCTCCTGACACCCTAAACCCCTCAACCTCCTGACCCCTAAACCCTTCACCTTCCTGATATCCTAAACCTCTCACCTACCTGACACCCTAAACTCCTCACCCTCCTGACACCCCAAACCCCTCACCCTCCTGACACCCTAAACCCCTCACCTTCCTGACACCCTGACCCCCTCACCCTCCTGATACCCTAAACCCCTCACCTCCCTGATACCCTAAACCCCTCACCTTCCTGACACCCTAAACACCTCACCTTCCTGATACCCTAAATGCCTCACCATCCTGACACCCTAAACCCCTCACCCTCCTGACACCCTAAATCCCTCACCTTCCTGATACCCTAAACGCCTCACCTTCCTGATATCCTAAATCCCTCGCCTTCCTGATACCCTAAACCCCTCAACCTCCTGATACCCTAAACTCCTCACCTTCCTGACACCCTAAACACCTCACCTTCCTGATACCCTAAACCCCTCACCCTCCTGATACCCTAAACCCCTCACCCAACTGGTAGCCATCCTAGATTCTTGATTGGTCAGGTCACTTTTATATCTCTCCCCTCTCACATTAAACCTATGCCCTCTAGTTTTGGACTCCCAACCCTGGGGAAAAGACCTTGTCTACTCACCCTATCCATGCCCCTCATGATTTTATAAACCTCTATAAGGTTATCCCTCAGCCTCTGACGCTCCAGGGAAAATAGTCCCAGCCTATTCAGCCTCTCCCTGTAGCTCAAACCCTCTAACCCTGGCAACATCCTTGTAAATCTTTTCTGAACCCTTTCAAGTTTCACAATATCTTTCCTACAGCAGGGAGACCAGAATTGAACACAGCATTCCAAAAGTGGCCTAACCAATGGCCTAACCCACACACATACAGTGACAGAAGTATGTGTATATGATCAAATATGCTGACATGGATTAAAATAATGTCAATATACACTACATAAACACCAATGCTTGCGGACACACGCACATACACACTGTCACCATGCACACACACACGTAGAAATTCTTTACCGTTGATCAGAAGCAGTCCATTAGCGCAAGCATGCACGATGCAATTGCATCCCAATGCAAATCCAAAGTGAGATACAGGCCCAGTTAGAAAACTGGCTCAGTCGCACATACATCACACAGACTGGCTGTATCAGGGAGCGTTGGGGAAAGGCACAGTGCTACCACTGACCCAGCAGAGGGCAGGAGAGGCTGCAGGAAAGGTGAGGAGGGAACAGCCTGGGCTTCTGTCTCCAATAAAAAGCTGTAGCCATCAGTTCAAGGCCTCCTCTCTCCCTCCCTCACCTCCTGTGCATTCCTAAATTTACTTCTCCACAAAGAAGAGCCTTCTAGTCATGATGAATCGTACAATCATGTTCAAACGTTGTGTAACTGTAGCTCGGAAGTAAACAGAGGAAGAGATGATCAGAATGGGCACCGCTTAAAATCCCAAATAGAGGACAGCAATTCTTTTATTGGTTCGCTCACGATTCTCTCTGTTCTGATTTTGGCTGCCACGGGAGATTGTCAATTTCCAAGAGCATTCCAACAAACATTCGCTCAATGAACAGTTTGAGACGAGAGTTAGTTCATGTTTGAATAAGTCGGAGTTCTATCAGTGCGTCGCTCCAAAATGAAGTGCCTGAAGCCTATTGCCCAATCCATCAGGGTGTAGGGTTCACACCACTGTGACCATTCTGTCAGAATTCATGATATCCCGTGAGCTGAACAATAGGTTTTCAAGTCAACCAAGTGATACAGCAAGTCAACGGGTGGCTCGGCGGTTAGCACTGCTGCCTGATGGTGCCAGGGACCTGGGCGACTATCTGCATGGAGTTTGCACATTTGATCCATGTCTGTGCGGGGTTCCCATTTGTGCTCTGGTTATCCCCCAGTCTAAAGATGTACAGGTGAGGTGGGTTGGTCATGCTGAATTGCAGGGCAATGTGAATTGGCCTTGGGGAAATGCAGAGTTATGGTAATGCTCCTGGTCTGGATGGGATGCTCTTCTGAGGGATGGTGTAAACGTGATGGGTTGAATGGCCTGCTTCCTCACTGTAGGGATTCTACAATCCTCATTGTGTTCCCATGACACTAAAGGAGTGATCTGCTACTCCCAGATGAGGTGAGACTAGTGATGGGTGTGATCCATTAAAGGGGGAGCAAGTGTCCTGGAATCCTGCTGGTGTTGTGGTTAACTTTAATAATTCAGTGCTTCAGGAAAGCCATGTATTAGTTCATATCCAGGGAAACCATTCACTTATTCTCCTGCTGGAAAAATGTAGCCATCTCCTAGGAGTTGGGTGACCTCCTGCTCCCCTCTCTCCTCACTGTGCAAGCTCCAGACATCCAGTAACCACCTCGCTGTCCCCCAGGTACAGGGCTTGGGTTTTCCTGCCGTAGCCGCCCCCTTTTAAAGACCTGATCCAACACCCCGAGAGCATCCCGCTCTCGGGGTAGGACACAGGCAACTGAGTCCTGGGTCAGCCTCAACGTCAGGCACACTTCCAGCAAGGTCATCTGCTCTGAGTGGCAGCGCCTGGGCACTCTTCCCACCACCAGGAGTTGGTGCTTTCCACACCCACCGACAACATTGTCCGTCATTGTTTCCCCGGCCTTTGGGGCTGGCTATGCATCCCTGGATTATGCCTGGCTGAGAAGACCATGCAATTTGTGTGTCACGTTGACAGGTTCACATAGCAAGGTACAGACAGGCCGGTCTGACGGAAGCAACACTGGAAAATAGACATTAATCCTGAACTGTGTGAGGTGGTACATTTTGGAAGGAGTATCAAGGAAAGAGAGTGCACGATGAATGGTAGGACCCCAGGCAGTGACCGAGGGTCAGAGACAATATGACCATAAGATATAGGAACAGAAATAGGCTATTTGGCCCATTGAGTCTGCTCCACCATTTAATCATGGCTGACATGTTTCTCAGTCTCTGCCTTCTCCCATTACTTTTGATTCCCTTACCAATCAAGGAGCTATCTATCTCTGTCTTAAAGACACGCAGTGACCTGGCCTCCACACGCTTCTGCGACAATGAGTTCCACAGACTCACC
Source organism: Ginglymostoma cirratum (assembly GCA_024137785.1). Classification (NCBI taxonomy): domain Eukaryota; kingdom Metazoa; phylum Chordata; class Chondrichthyes; order Orectolobiformes; family Ginglymostomatidae; genus Ginglymostoma; species Ginglymostoma cirratum. Next base: position 43,044 of record JAHRHZ010000262.1, read on the forward strand.
ACCCTCCAGCTGAAGAAATTCCTCCTCCTCTCAGTTCCAAAGGGTTGTCCCTTCACTCTGAGGCTGTGCCCTCATGTCCTAGTCTCTCCTAAAAGTGGAAACATTCTTCTCCACATCCACTCTATCCAGGCCTCTCAGTATTCCGTAAGTTTCAATCAGATCGTCCCCCAACCTCCACCTTCTCAACTCTGTCGAGTACAGACCCAAAATCCTCAACTGCTCCTCATATGACAAACCCCTTCATCGTTCTTACAAATCTCCTCTGGACACCATCCAAGCCAGCACATCCCTTCTTAGATACGGGGCCCAAAACTGTTCACAATATTCCAAAAGAGGGGCATTAGTGAGCATGTCCATAGATCTGTGTAGGCAGTAGGACAGGTAGATAAGGTGGTTAAGACGGCAGATGGGATAGTTACCTTTATTAGGCAAGGCATTGAATACAAGAGCAGGGAGGGTGTGATGGAGCTGTCTGCAATGTTAGTGAGGTCACAGCTGGAGCACTGTGTGCGGTTCTGGTCACCGCTCTATAGGAAGGATGTGATTGCACTGGAGATGGTGCAGAGGAGATTCGTCAGGATGGTGTCTGGGCTGGAGTGATTCAGTCAAGGAGAGAGACCAGATAGGCTGGGGTTGTTTTCCTCAGAGCAGAGAAGGCTGAGGGAACATCTGATTGAGGGGTATAACAGTATGACGTGCAGGGTAGATAGGGAGAAACTCCTAGCTTAGTCGAGGGGGCATAGTTTTAAGGTAAAGAATAGAAGTTTTAGAGGGGATTTGATGAAAAAAATTTCACTCATAGCGTAGTGAATAACTGGACATCACTGTCTGAGAAGAGGCAGGAACCCTCAAAGCACTTAAGACCTATGTAGATGATCATTTGGGATGAACTGAAACCAAGGCCAAGTGCTGGAAAATGGGATTCGAATGGATGGGTGTTTGAGGACTAGCACGGACACGATGGACCAAAGGGCCTTTCACCACACTGTCAAAACTCTCTGACGTCTGCACTTTGACATTTTGTATGACCTCACTCTCTGATTCATCACTGTGCGCACACACAATGTTCATCTGGACACCCACCGTAGGGAGAGGGATGTAGCACCCAGGACTACAGGGAAACCCTCAGAAGGAGAACAGAAGAGGGCCCAGAATCCAAGGGTTGGGGGGGACACAAGAGAGTGCAGGACCTGCGAGGTGGGGGGGGTGTCCTCTCCCTTCCGTCCCCCTTCAGCATTCCCCCCTCAGCTGTCCCCCCACCCCACCCCCACATCCCCTCCAGTTCTCTCACTGATACCTATCTCCAACCCCATCCTAACCACTTCCTGGATCCTCTCTGTCTCTCCCCACCAACTCTTCCTGTCCCAATCATTACAACCTCATCCCCTGCCCACTCTCGCGACACTACCCCCACCATCCTGATCTCTTCACCCCATCCCAATCTCTCCCTCCTTCCTGATCTCTCCCCCTCATCCCGATCTCTCCCCCCATCCTGATCTCTCTCACATCCTGATCTCTTCACCCCATCCCAATCTCTCCAGCTCATCCTAATCTCGCACCCCCCATCCCGATCTCTCCCCCCATCGCGATCTCTCCACCCCATTCGATCTCTTTACATCATCCCAATCTCTCCAGCCTGTCCTGATCTCTTCCCCCATCCTGACCTCTCCCCCCATCCTGATCTCTCACCCCCCGACTCCACCCCAGCATTCCAATCTCTGCCTCCGGAAATCTGCACCCTGTGATCTAAAATGGCTTGCACCGCACGTGTGTTGGTGCCAGTAAACACGGCCTCTTCAATCAGAAGCAAATGAACTCTGCGGGTTAGTTTGTTGAAAACAGTAAAACACATCACAAGTTCTGAAGCAGGCAGCAGCAACTGCCCTGTGTGCATGCGCGTGGTTTGCAGGACCACAGCAAATGAACCCGCCAGGCAGAGTCGCAACATTGTGTGCACAAAGCATGTGGATCCTTAATGGTGAACCATCCTAGAGTCAGGGCACACACAACATTTCCTCTTTCCAAGAACAAAGTTTAATTGTCTACAATAAGAAATGAGCCTAAGAGTCTCAATATAGTGTGGGTAATTTGCCGATACATTCAGGAATCATGGTAGAGACGTTTGCAAGAGGCATCATTGATTTCCATACTCATTGGAGATAATGCTGCTCCTAGTTTGTATTATCAGGGTTTTATTTCATGGACTGCAGCGTCTCTTTCCCAATTCACTTATCCAGACATACTGCAACCAGGTTAGATTTCGTCTGAGATTCTAGCTCATTTTGAACTGTTGGTTTTAAGCCTGAGACGCTTCTGATTCCGTCTAAGTTTATGCCTTCTCTTGGTTCGGGGGCTGCTGTCTGTGGGAGCCTCCTGTGTGGAAATTGGCTGCTGCATTTTAATAGGCCACACTCCAAAAGGACATCAAGGAGACTTAATGTGTTTCGTAGCTAGTTTTGGGGAAATTGGTGCTGTTCTCTTTGAAGCAAGGAGATTGAGGAGACATTCGCTAAAGGGCTCCAAGATTCTGACAGGCCAGATAAGGTAAGTGAGGATAATAAAGACTAAAGAACATAGATTTAAGGTTTTTTGTCAACTGACGTGGAGGGAGGTAGACAGTGTTTGTGAGGAAGAATGTTTTTAATGTCGTGAACTTGTGCTCACAGTCCATGAGGGTGGTAAAAGACAACTATTGATTTGAAGGAAACAACATTGTGGGGCTGTGGGAGGGAAATAGAACATAGAACATAGAACATAGAACTTAGAACATAGAACATAGAACATAGAACATAGAACATAGAACATAGAACATAGAACATAGAACATTACAGCGCAGTACAGGCCCTTCGGCCCTCGATGTTGCGCCGACCTGTGAAACCAATCTGAAGCCCATCTAACCTACACTATTACATTATCATCCATATGTTTATCCAACGACCACTTAAATGCCCTTAAAGTTGGCGAGTCTACAACTGCTGCAGGCAGGGTATTCCACGCCCTTACTATTCTCTGAGTAAAGAACCTACCTCTGACATCTGTCCTATATCTATCACCCCTCAATTTAAAGCTATGTCCCCTTGTGCTAGCCATCACCATCCGAGGAAAAAGGCTCTCACTGTCCACACTATCCAATCCTCTGATCATCTTGTATGTCTCTATTAAGTCACCTCTTAACCTTCTTCTCTCTAACGAAAACAGCCTCAAGTCCCTCAGCCTTTCCGCAAAAGACCTTCCCTCCATACCAGGCAACATCCTGGTAAATCTCCACTGCACCCTTTCCAATGCTTCTGCATCTTTCCTATAATGCGGCGACCAGAACTGTACGCAATACTCCAAGTGCGGCCGCACCAAAGTTTTGCACAGCTGCAACATGACCTCACGGCTCCAAAACTCAATCCCTCTATCAATAAAACCTAACACACCGTACGCCTTCTTAACAGCCCTATCAACCTGGGTGGCAACTTTCAGGGATCTATGCACATGGACACCGAGATCTCTCTGCTCGTCCACACTACCAAGAATCTTACCATTAGCCCAGTACTCTGTATTCCTGTTACTCCTTCCAAAGTGAATCACCTCACACTTTTCTGCATTAAACTCCATTTGCCACCTCTCAGCCCAGCTCTGCAGCTTATCTGTGTCCCTCTGTAACCTGCAACATCCTTCCATACTATCCACAACTCCACCGACTTTAGTGTCATCTGCAAATTTACTAACCCATCCTTCTACACCCTCATCCAGGTCATTTATAAAAATGACAAACAACAGTGGCCCCAAAACAGATCCTTGCGGTACACCACTAATAACTGAACTCCAGGATGAACATTTCCCGTCAACCACCACCCTCTGTCTTCTTCCAGCTAGCTAATTTCTGATCCAAACTGCTAAATCACCCTCAATCCCATGCCTCAGTATTTTCTGCAATAGTCTACCATGGGGAACCTTATCAAACGCTTTACTGAAATCCATATACACCACATCAACCGCTTTACCCTCATCCACCTGTTTGGTCACCTTCTCAAAGAACTCAACTGGGTTTGTGAGGCACGACCTACCCTTCACAAACCGTGTTGACTATCCCTAATCAAATTATTCCTTCCTAGATGATTATAAATCCTATCTCTTATAATCCTTTCCAACACTTTACCCATAACCAAAGTAAGGCTCACTGGTCTATAATTACCAGGGTTGTCTCTACTCCCCTGAATGAACAAGGGGACAACATTTGCTATCCTCCAGTCTTCTGGCATTATTCCTGTAGACAATGACAACATAAAGATCAAAGCCAAAGGCTCTGCAATCTCCTCCCTAGCTTCCCAGAGAATCCTAGGATAAATCCCATCTGGCCCAGGGGACTTATCTATTCTCACACTTTCCAGAATTGCTAACACCTCCTCCTCATGAACCTCAATCCTGTCTAGTCTAATAGCCTGTATCTCAGTATGCTCCTTGACAACATTGTCTTTTCCCTTTGTGAATACTGACAAAAAATATTCATTTAGCGCCTCTCCTATCTCATCGGACTCCATGCACAACTTCCCACAACTGTCCTTGACTGGCCCTAATCTTACTGTAGTCATTCTTTTATTCCTGACATACCTATAGAAAGCTTTAGGGTTTTCCTTGATCCTACCTGCCAAAGACTTCTCATGTCCCCTCCTGGCTCTTCTTAGCTCTCTCTTTCCGTCCTTCCTGGCTAACTTGTAAGGAATGGAATGGAACGCATCGATCCACAGGGATGCTGGCATCTAATGGCTGCACTGAGCGGCCGCAAAGGACTCCCACAAACGCAATGTCCTGTTCTTGATCCCATCGAATTTGACTTGGGTTTGATCTGATTTGGTTTACTATTGTCACGTGGGCCTAGGTACAGTGAGAACTTTTGTTTGGCGTGCGGGACAGGCACATCACACCACACAAAGGGTGCTGGGGATAACAGAACAGAGCGAGGAATATAATGTGATGGCGCAGAGAAGGTGCACAAAGACGGCTAGATCAACATTCAATTTAAAATTTGAGAGGTCCATTCAGAAGTCGAATAACAGCGGGGAAGAAGCTGTTCTAGAACGTGTTAGTACGTGCGTTGAAGCTTCTGTTTGATGTTCAAGGGTTGAAGAGAGTATAACTGGAGTGGGAGGGGTCTTTGATTAAGTTGGCTGCTTTCCCGAGGCAGTGGGCGAATTGGTTTGCGTGAAGGACTGGGCTGTGTTCACAACTCTCTCATGGCCCTGGGCTCAGCAAAACTGCCATACCAAGCCCATGCTCTTCTTCCAAGCTTCCGCCTTTCTCGAGATTGACGGGAGTCATTGAAAACTTCAGAAAAACACTGGAAATTACATCGGGGCTGTCAGGCCTGAGGCTAGGGAAACTTCATCTGTCTTACAGGCGAGTTCACCGGTAACATGGATGAAGAAAGAGAAGACACCCGAGTGCGCGGAAGTTTAATTTCATTGTCAGAGGGATACAAGGAGAGCAGCAACTCCAGTGCTGAAAATAATTTGCTTCTTTAATTGAATTACTCAACCGGTGACAGCAACAATGAAAGCGATTACGACACTGCGCACCATCCCAACTAATAATTGCACAAGGCAGGCACTAGTAGATCCTGGATGTGGGCACATGCCTGTTTAGAATCAGGATTACTGCAGAACTCCGGTGCCCCTCACTTCACTGCTGACATGTTATGGACACAGCAACAATGTAGCTCGCCCAGCACCGTCTGTTGCAGCTCAGTGCGTAAGCCCTCACTGTGCTCACACACTGTCTCTGTACTTGCCTTCGCTTCTATGCAAGCACAGGATTTGGGAGGTCATATCGCAGCTCTACAGGACATCAGTTTGGTCATTTTTGGATTCTGGCACCCTCCCACCCCACCACCCCCCCCCCACCCCACCCCCCCACCCCCACCCTGCTACAGGAAGGATGTAGTGAAAATTGAAAGTGTTCAGAAAACATCCAGAAGGACGTTGCTGGGGTTGGAGGGTTTGAGCTAAAGGCAGAGGCCGAATAAAGTCAGAAGTCACATGACGCCAGGTTATAGTCCAACAGGTTTGTTTGAAAGCACAGGCTTTCGAAGAGCTGCCCCTTCATCAGGTGAAGTGAGGAGAAGAAACATAGGCACGGAATTTATAATCAGGGAGATCAAAAGATCATACAGATGGTGTGAGTGGAGTGCCAACGGGCTAAATAATAAGTCTCTGCTGGTGATCAAAAGTGTCCGATAGTGTGAGTAAAGCGTCAACGGCTGAATAACAAGTGAAGGGATCTAATTAATTAAGGCAGAGGGATAATTGCAAAAGTTAAAAATAAAATGGTACTGGAGATAAACCAAATGACTGGAATATCATGACAGGTATAAGAGTCACATGATGAGGGTCTAAACTGTACAAATTAATTAAGGCAGAGCGATCATAACAGGTTATCATGGTGATGGTGTCAAAACAGGACAGTAAGGAAGATTTTACAAATTCAGAGCAGTACTGGTGGGGTGGTGATGGGGAGGTGTTACATATGGCGTGACATGAACCCAAGATCACCCAGTAAGCCAAGAAAGCAGAAAGGTTGAATACGCTGGGGCTATTTTCCCTGGAGCATCAGAGGCTGAGGAGTGACATTATAAAGGTTTATAAAATTATGAGGGGCATGGATAGGCTGAATAGCTGAGGTCTTTTCCCCAGGTTAAGGGAATCCAAAACCAGAGGACACAGGTTTAAGGTGAAAGAGGAAAGATATAAAAGGGACCTAAGGGACAACTTTGGACTCCCCTACCCTGGGAAAAAGACCTTGTCTATTTACCATCATGATTTTATAAACTTCTATAAGGTCACCCCTCAGCATCTGATGCTCCAGGGAAAACAACCCCAGCCTATATGGCCTCTCCCTGTAGCTTAAACCCTCCAACCCTGGCAACATTCTTGTAAATCTTTTCTGAACCCTTTCAAATTTCACAACATCTTTCCCGTAGCAGTCTTGTGTGTAATTGGCTCATTTTCGAAGTCATTTCACTCTCAACTCTTGCCCAAGGCCAGCCAAATGAATGCTTAGTTTGGCACTCCTTAAAACTGAAGCTATCATGTAACAAGATTGGGACAGGTCTTAAGCTGGGACTCTCCCCAAACCCTGGGGCTTCCACTGCCTGGAAACTCAGTACGACACATCAGGAGGAGCTGCAAGGGAATCCATTAACCAGCCCAACATTGCAATCAGCCGTGAGGTCTCCAAAGTTTCCAACCTTCCAGCCACTGCCATGAGTCATAAATATATCTACCGGCACAGTAGAATATTGCAGCCATTCGCTTTTTGTTAACTTCAGAAGGCCTGGGATCAGCTCAATCAGGCCAGTCCAGGAAGACTGACTGAAAGACCACATGGGTGATAGACCGTGCCCGCACAATGTGCAAAAACAAGTGAGAATATTTCGTTCTCCAAATAGACACGATACCCAGTCAACAGAGAAAATGCCAAAACACTGGAAAATAGGAGAGTATAGACGGAGCTTTACTCTGTATCTAACCCCGTGCTGTCCCTGACCTGGGGGTGTCTGAGAGGAGACAGTGCAGAGGGATCTTTACTCTGTATCTAACCCCGTGCTGTCCCTGTTCTGGGAGTGTTTGATGGGGACAGTGTAGAGGAAGCTTTAATCTGTATCTAACCCCGTGCTGTCCCTGTTCTGGGAGTGTTTGATGATGAACATTGTAAAATCTGCAGATAATGTTCAGAGACTGACTTGGATACAGGATTGAAAGGAAGATTTTGCTTTGCGTTTTCGGCTGTGTTGCACATGTTCCGGGGAGCGCACGACACATTGACATTGGGAGCAGAAAGTGGGAAAACATTTATTCCCCAGGCTGACAGATGAATCAAACAATTTACCTGAAGCTGCAGAATTCGAAAAATAATACAAATAACGTAGCCTGGTCTCCAACAAGCTACAAGGCAAAGGGTATGTGTTCGATGTAACCCAGTGCCTGGAAGGGTGGAGGAGGAGAGAAATGGACGTGCTGAAATTGCTGAGAGTAATTCTCAAGTGTCAAACTCGGAGCGACGAACGGAAAGCAAAGTATATTTGAAATGCCACAGCAGTGTGCTGAGAAAGGTCAATTACGAGGCTGAGCCAAATCCCTTTGAGTCTTTGCAACCAATAACATCAGCTACACTGATTAAACAATGGCCTGACATTTTACCAGCCATTATCATTGATTGAGGGAATTCTCCAAAGGAACAGTCTTGTAAACCGTGTGTATTTTATGCAAAAATTGATACTCGCATTACTCTGGTTCAGTTCAGGACAAGTCGTACAGGACCCTCAAGGGTCACCTAAGTGATGAAAGGTTAAAAAAAAATCTGCTGTCTTTCCCAGAGGGAAAATTCTGTATAAAATAAGGTAGCATTTGGTAAAGAAATGACTGGGCCTCCAATGTTTTGGTTTATGAAACAGATCAGTGTGTTTTTGCAAGTTTTATTGGCTTTTCCTTGACAGGTGGGTGTGCCTACATTACAATCTCAGCCAGCAGTCAAACCAAGATGGTAGGGGGGTCGGAGCTCGGGCGGCAGAGTGACAGAAATGTCCTAATCCGTCTATATCCCGGTGCAGATATGTCAGCATTGGGTGTGAGATTACTCAGGGCAAAATTGTGGGCACGTTTCAACGTGAGTAAGTAGCCCGGCCGGAGTGAGGGAGGCTGTGCCAGGGTTAGGCAGACTACCCGGGGCATTGTTGCCAATGTGGGGATTTGGGGCGGAGTGTTTCATCGAAGCGAAAAATAAACTCTCCAGAGTGACAGGCGCGTGGGAGAGAAACTAAGGTGAAGATTGAGAAGCTGACCCGCAGCGAGACCAAAGGTGACGGCTGCAGGGAAATGAAATGATTGGTCAGTAGACAGGGTTAATCTTTTTAAGTGAAAAGTTGGGTGTTTACTTTAATCTTTTCTTGTTTTTCTGAGAAATAGTTTGCTACATTTTCATATTAAGCCCATACTCTTTCTAAGGGTAACAAACAGTTTTATTGGATGACAGAATGGCAGGTCAGACTGGCCAAGTGGAGTGGACGATGTGCATGATGTGTGAAGTTGGGCACATAACCAATGCCCCAGACAAACACACCTGCAGGAAGCTTGAGCTCCACCTTTCGGAGATTAACCAGCGGCTGGTGTCACTGCCATAAGGTGGAGGACGATGTGGATAGCATGTACTTCGCTCAGAATGACCTCTGTGTTGAAAAACACTGGCCATTTGCATCTCAGGGCATGACCCTCGGAAAGCAGCCGAACGCATGTCACCCTCCATGGGCAATGGCATCTGCTCCAAGCCATCACAACCATCCTGGCACTTGTACTCTGCTCTGGAGCACCAGCGACTAGTGCTGACAGGTCACAGAGAGATTTGCACATCGGGACGGATCGAACCAGGCTGCTTTTCAGAGCTGTTCACTTGCTCTCGTAATGCTTGCTAACATATCGCCTCATGGTAATGCTCACACAATCCTTGTCGTGCCTGTTAGTGGTCGCCACAACTTGATTTTTTGGTGGTCATCAGTCTTCAGTGTGTATTGCACACTGGTATGCCACCTCAATCTCCACATTGGCAATGACTAAAGCAGCAAACAGTCTACATGTGCGGCAAGCAGGCAGCCATGTCGCCAGCTCTGAGGGGAGTAGTTCTCAGTGGGTGCCCATGGAAGTACCCATCTCTTCGGGGTTGCCAAGCGCAGTGAGCCAAAGTCAACAGCTCATGGCAGCCAAGGGCGCTGACCACAATTGGGTATTGAGTCGAGGGAGAGGGGCGTGCTATCTCGGTCAAGGTGTCTATGTCTCTGTGAGGGTCGGGGGATTGGGGAGGGAGTGGGGAGGGAGTATGGCTAATGCTATTACACCATGGTCAGAAATACCCTGCCTTTAAGGGGTGGGAGGGGGCAGTATATGGCCACTTCCTAATATACCATCCGGGCAGATAGGATGTATGTGAATGTCAGGATATGTCGGGACGGACTTGAAGAAGTGTGAACCCTGAGTCAGAGAGTTCAACCATCCCAGCCGCAGAACCAGGGAATGGGAAGGACAGGGAGGAGAAAACTTGGGTGAAGAAAGCAGCTTTGTAGATAGAAGTGTGTATCCAAATGTTTTTATTAATAATTATACATGCATTAATAAATGAATACATACTAGGATGCATTGCAACGTGGTTTGGCAACTGCTCTGCCCAAGATCACAAGAAACAACAGAGAGTTGTGAACATACCCCAATCCATCCTGCAAACCAACCTTCCATCCATTGACTCTGTCTACACTTCCCACCGCCTCGGGAAAGCAGCCAACATAATTAAAGACCCCTCCCACCCTGGTATTACTGTCCTCCACCCTCTTCCGTCAGGCAGAAGACACAAAAGTTTGAAAACGTGTACCAACAGATTCAAGAACAGCTTCTTCCCCGTCGTTATCAGACTTATGAACGGACCTCTCATACGTTAGAGCTGGTCTTTCTCTGTGCCTTCTCCACAGCTGTAACATTGTATTCTGCATTCTGTTCTATTACCCTCCTGTACTTAGTTAAGGTATAATTTGTCTGGATAGCACGCAAAACAATACTTTTCACTGTATCTCGATACATGTGGCAATAATTAATCAAATGAGACATAAATGTGCTCCTCATGTTTGCACACCATCCAGCAGCTGTTCATGGCCACAGACATGGTCCATGGATAGGGGTCTGCACTTAGACCCCACTGCCCCATTTGGAAGCAGGAACATGCGCACACACAGTGTGCTGGCACCTTTGGACTGCCTCATCAAGATCACTAATGTTTGTCTCCCTGTGTGTGCCAAAGCGTCACCCATTTGGGGCGGCACGGTGGGTCAGTGGTTAGCACTGCTGCCTCACAGTGCCAGGGACTCGGTTTCAATACCCTCGGGTGACTGTCCGTGTGGAGTTTTCACATTCTGCCTGTGTCTGCGTGGGATTACGGGTGCTCCAGTTACCTCCCACAGTCCAAAGATGTGCAGGTTAGGTGGATTGGCCATGCTAAATTCCCTTGTAGTCTCCAGGGATATGCAGGCTGGGTGGGTTAGCCATGGGGAATAGGGATAGGAGAGTGGACCGGGTCTGGGTGGGATGTTCTGTGGAGGTTTGCTGTGGACTCAATGGGCCAAATGGCCTGCTTCCATGCTGTGGGGATTCTATGGTCAGTGCCTGTGACAGGGAGGTTCAACATTAAAGACACAGGGTCAATCCTGTGGGACGGCCAGGGGCTAGACAGTCTGTGCCAAACAATATTTCCTCTCTCCACTGAACAGGCAGATCTGAAGAAGAGGGGGACTTATCCCTGGTCTCCTGACCAATACTTGTCCCTCAATCAATAACTCAGGAAAGTGTTTGCTGGTCACTATAATTTGAGGGAGCTGGAGCGTGAGGAATGTACATCTCATATACAACAACTTCCAAAGCGAGCTGACTGAATGTAAAGCACTGTCAGATTGCTGGCTCTGAAAAGCACAACACAACTTTGCAGAAATTTTCTGAAGAAGGGTCTAGGCCCGAAACGTCAAGCCTTCCTGCTCCTCTGATGCTGCTTGGCCTGCTGTGTTCATCCAGCTCTACACCTTGTTATCTCAGATTCTCCAGCATCTGCAGTTCCTACTATCACAAGTACAAGTCTGTTTATTTCGAGTAAAGCTGAGATATGAGGGAGAGGACGATAGCCATTGGCAGAGTTCACATTCTGTAGTCCTCGCAATTAAATTATCGAATAATAAAAGACTCGTGGCCCAATGACAGCAAACAGTACTTAGTCTGGAGCAGGTTAAATACGTATATTTGATCCAATGGAGAATAAACGTGGTGAGAAATGAATGCTGGGAATACTGATTCATCACATGCTCTTCCTGATCTTATGTCTACCACACGTTCTGCCTCAAATTACTCCTAGACTATATCACAAAAGGCTGCTTTCAGAAAAAAATTAGCATTTGAGTGTATCAGTGCCAATTGCTCCTATCCTTGCCCTTTAGGAATCTGTTTGGCAGATCAACCACCTGTTCTCTGAAACCCTGGGGCAGAGTCCGGGATTCTGCCCCTTCCATTTTTAACAGGAAGCTCTGTACCCCAGGACAAGGTGGAGGGGAGGTCAACGGTGCCCCCTTCCTGTTTGATCTCCCAGCATGAGACCCAGTCTCTAGATCTCAATCGAAGCAGCTGAAGGAGGTGAGATGGTGAGAGCGAAGGTGACCAGTGGTCCCATTGTGGCTGCTTTCTGGGTGTTGCCCAGCTGAAGGGCACATGAGGTGACACAGTGAGACAGATGATGGCTAAGGCTGAGGGAAACGGTGGGCGCTCCCTTACCACGGGCACAGCCTTTATGTGTGAGCAACACATTGCCCACAGTCTCGCCACTTTCTCCAGTTACAATTGTAATCACATGCCACTCTGACCACCTGTGGGTTGGTAATTTACAGACAGTGTACCACTCCCAGGAAACACTGGTAATCTAATATCTGTGAAAGGTTCCAATATATGTGACAGAATTGGCCAAATGAGAGGGAACAGAGCGCGATGGTCAATGGATTTTCTTTGAGCTGGTGGAAGGATTATTGTGGAATTCCTCAGGGATCGATGTTGGGTCTCCTGCTTTATGAATGAATGCTTTAGACTTTGGCGCACAATTTGAGAGTTTTCAGGCGATGGGAAACTCGGAGGCATTGTGAACTGTCAAAGGAGGACTAGAAAAGGACACAGGCATGTTGGTGGAGCGGTCAGATGGGTAACAGAGGAAGTTCAATGTGGAGAAACGAGGAGCGATTGATTTTGGAATAAGACCACAGAGAGGCAACAGAAAACCATCTGAAGGGGGTTTAGGAGCAGAGGGAGCTGGGAGTAGATGGACATAAATCAGTGAACGTGGCAGGCCGTGTTGAGAGGCCCTTTCAAACTTTCCTGGCCTCTCTTACTATAGGCCTCCAATGCCCTCTGTCGGAATCTGTGAAAATCCCCGCTCCTGATTCCTTGGGTTAATTTTAGTGAGTCCACTACACATTGACTTGTAGACCTGTGTTAAAAACTGTGTGACAGTTCGTAAGAAATCGCAGCTAATGACAGCCTGCATTCGCCCAGTTCCCTCTGTTTTCTCCAATGCAATCAGCCTCAGAACCTCTCAGTGCGAGGCAGATTCTATTCAGAGACCTGACCCTTTGGAGCTCACTGGACCTGCATTTATGTAGCGACCAGAGAGGCCCCAAAAGTTAAGGAGCCAGCTGGAGCATAGCAAGATCCCAGAAGCAGCAATAACGACAGCCTGTGTTTTCTTTCGGCAGCAATTTTGGCCAAGGGATAGGTGTCAGGCGGAGAATGAACCTCCAAAGGAAATCAGGACAGCTCGTCACAAACTCTGTGCTCTACAATTTGCAAACAAAATGTGTTTCTGGGCCTTGGATAAAGCAAGTGTATCGCTAAGCAGTCCGTCAGCTCAGTCAGTGTAGTCCTGCTTTACTGATAGGTATTATAACAGCTCCCTTAATTCCTGCTGGTCCGAGCTCGGATCTCATTAATCATCTGTCAGCACCAACCAGGCATCTCCACTTCATAAACTGCACCTTCCCAGACAGCTTCAGAATTGATTAGGAGGGAAGGGAGAAATGAAAATGATTTCCTTCCACACCGAAATTAACCCAAACCTTGTTCAGGGATGAAATCCTGCAAGTTCCTTTCATTTCAGTGGCTAGTTGGCTCTAGATATACATAGCTGCAATTATTGATCGCCATGCAGAGATAACAGCAAACTGTGCTGTTCTTTTCTGAATTCATTTGTGGGACGTGGATGTGCCATCATCTCTTGCTTGTCCCCAGTTGCCCCCCACCGAGAAGGTGGAGGTGAGCTGCTTTCTTGAACTGCTGCAGTCCTCCTGCAGTGAGTTAACCCACAATGCCCTTAGGGAGGGAATTCCAGGATTTTGACCCAGCGACAGTGAAGGAATGGGGATATATTTCCAAGTCAGGATGGTGAGTGACTTGGAAAGGAACTTAGAGGTGGTGGTGTTCCCATGTATCTGCTGCCCTTGTCCTTCTAGATGGAAGTGATCATGGGCTTGGAAGGTGCTGTCTGAGGATCGTCAGTGAATCTCTGCATCTTGTAGATAGTACACACTGCCACTACTGAGCGTCAGTGATGGAGAGAATGAATGTTTATGGATGTGATTTCAATCAAGCAGGCTGCTTTGTCCTGGATGGTGTCAAGCTTCCTGTGTGTTGTTGGGGCTGTACTCATCCAGGCAAGTGGGGAGTATTCCATCACACTCCTGACTTATGCCTTGTCGATGGTGGTCGGGCTTTGAGGAGTCAGGAGGTGAGTTACTCACCGCAGTATTCCTAGCCTCTGGCCTGCTCTTGTAGTCACTGTGTTTATGTGGTGAGTCCAGTTGAGTTTCTGGTCAATGATAACCCCCAGGATGTTAATAGTGGGGGATTCAGTGATGGTAACATCATCAATTGACGAGGGACAGTGGTCAGATTATTGGTGATGGTCATAGCCTGGCATTTGTGCGGCGTGAATGTCATTTACCAATTGTCAGCCCAAACCTGGATCTTGTTGCGTGTGAACATGGACTGCTTCAGTATCTGAGGAGTCACGAATGGTGCTGAACATTTGTGCAATCATCTGCAAACATCCCCACTTCTGACCTTATGATGGAGGGAAGGTCATTGATGAAGCAGCGAAAGATGGTTGGGCCTGGGACACTCCCCTGAGGAACTCCTGCAGAGATTTGAAAAAGACCAATTTGTACCTTCTCTCTGCTTCCTGTTAGACATTCAGTCTTCTATCTGTGCCAGTTTGTTACCCCCTTCACTCTGCTTGATTCTCTTGATCTAATCCAAGTGGCCCGCTATAATTTGTTTAATGAGCCAGGATTTTCTTGTGCCTCTGTCATTTTTCTAAATTTGTATTTTGCAAATACATTTTTAGGCAGCACTGGGGACAAGGTGACTTATGTCACTTCCTCCTGTGGGACATAATCTCTACAAGTTGTTAAATGCCTTGACAAATCTGGACAATATGAAAACCTAATATTTTAACAGTTTGCTAAAACTCAAATCGACTCCTAATGAACTTGATGCAGTTGCTAAAGGTTTGAAAAGGATTCGTGAATGTTGACTGATTAAACTGTTGGCTTGATTCGGTAATTTTGTTTCCCCCATCCCCAGTCATCATCAACTTCCAGTTAAAAGGAAGAAAACCCTCTACTAGATAGAAATTGTCCCGTTAGGCAGACGCAGCCTGGGCTCATGAAAGGCAGGTCATGTCTAACTAATTGACTGGAAGTCTTTGAGGACAACGGGGAACTGGTGGGTGTGGTGCATCTGGATTTCCAAAAGGCATTTGACAAGCTGCCACACGAAAGGCTGCTGCATAAGTTAAAGGCGCATGGTGTTATGGGTAACGTATTAGCATGGATCAAGGATTGGCTAACTAACAGAAAGCAAACAGTGGGGATAAATGGGTGTTTTTCTGGTTGGCGGTCAGTGGCTAGTGGTGTGCCTCAGGGATCAGTGTTGAGACTGCAATTGTTTACAATTTACATAGATGATTTGGAGTTGGGGACTAAGTGCGGTGTGTCAAAATTTGCAGATGACACTAAGATGAGTGGTAGAGCAAAGTGTGCAAAGGATTCTGGAAGTCTGCAGAGGGGTATAGATAGTTTAAGTGAGTGGGCAAGGGTCTGGCAGTTGGTGTACTATGTTGGTAAATGTGAGGCCACACAACACGATGGAGGTTGTTCTCAATGTGAAGGTGGGACTTCATCTCCGCACAGAATGTTCTGAGGAAGGGTCACCCGACCCTAAACATTAACTCTGTTTTCTCCTTTGCAGATGCTGCCAGACCTGCTGAGCTGTTCCAGCAACTTTGTTATATATAAAATCCCACGTAAGGACTGCCACAAACACTACATCAGAACAGACCAGGAGAAAACGCGCCATTAGGGTAGAAGAGCACCAATTAGCTAACACCAGACACAACCAACTATCACTCGTTTCCATACACTAGGACAACGAAGGCCACCAATCTGACAGGGACGATGCAACCATTCTAGGACGAGTCAACCAAAGACACACAGAAGCCTGGTACTCAACCCAGAACTCCGTCACCAAACATGTAGAGATGGACTCCATATACCAACCACTACGAAGCAGAACCAGAAATGAGACCAGCCACCACATCAAACCTGACCACCTAAACAACAAGCGGGACAGACCAACAACGCTTCACCGGAGGCACATTAATGATGTTACCGAGTGTGGTGACGAAATGTCTGCAAACCAACCTACCAGCTCAGCAAACAAATCAACAATTCCATCCACAACCCAAGTTACAAATCTTTTCAAAAACCCAGTCTCGGAGCTATGATCTGTCGGACTGGACCAGCTCGATCAGTCGTGCCGCTGCCGAGACACTCTCAGTGATGGACATTGAAATCCTCCACTCAGAGTACGTTCTGTGCCCTCACCACCCTCAGTGCTTCCTCCAAGTGCTGTTCAACCTGGAGGAGAGACTGATCCATCAGCCGAGGGAGGACGGTGCGTGTTGATCAGCAGGAGGTTTCTGCGCCCATGTTTAACCTGGTGTCATGACACTTCATGGCATTTCAGAGTCAATGTTGAGGACTCCCAGGGTAACTCCCTCCTGACTGTATCCCACTGTGCTGCCAGCTCTGCTGGGTCTGCCCTTCTGGTGGGACAGGACATACCCAGGGATGGTGACGGTGGTATCTGGGACATTGCCTGTAAGGTCTGATACTGTGAGTATGACTGTGTCAGGCTGTAGCTTGACTAGTCTGTGAGACAGCTCTCCCAAATTTGGCACCAGGCCCCAGATGTCAGTAAGGAGGATGGAGCAGGGTAGACAGAGCTCTTTCTGCCGTTGTCTTTTCCAGTGCCTTGTTCAATGCCAGGTGATCCGTCTGGTTTCACTTCTTTGAGATTTTGTAGCTATTGATACAACCGAGAGGCTTGCTAGGCCATTTCAGAGGGCAATGAAGAGTCAACCACCATCCTTGTATATGTCCTGTCCCACTGGCTTCATGGGAAACGGGAAGGGGGTGGTTGTGGAATTGGGAATGATCGAGCCAACATAGTGCTGTACCAGGAACCCACCATATGTAAGCCAAGGTCCTAGGATAGCTACTCCTCCCCTGGACAGTAACAGTATACTGTGCCCCCAACCCCTGCCCACCAATTGCCAAACTGCTGAGCAGGACCATGCTTTATCTCGACAGTTTCTGACTGTTGTATCCAAATAGACCCCAAACCCAAATATCGATTTGTGTGCAGATTCTGAGGGGGAAAGCTTGGAGCTGCCGTCCTGAAAGGTACCACAAATAATCGCAAATCTCTATCATAGGTAAATTGGGCGTTCACACTGCAGAAGAAAGAAAGACAAAGCTTGCACTTCTGTTTAATTCAGTGTGATATGGGAACGACGGCAATCAATTTACACACAGCAAGCGCCTAGAAGTGGAAACGTAATCATTTATTAATTCATTAATAGGATGAGGGTGTCACTGGCCAAGCCAGCATTTATTGCCCATCCTTAATTGCCCCAGAGGGCAGTTAAGAGTCTACCACATTGCTGCGGGTCTGGAGTCACACGTAGGCCAGACTGGGTAAGGATGGCAGTTTCCTTCCCTGAAGACATTAGTGAACCAGATGGGTTTTTCCTGACAATCAACAATTCTAGAGTTTTGTTCAATTCTATTCTCACCATCAGCTGTGGTCGGATTTGAACCCACAACATTATCTCAGTTAGCAGCCCAGTAAAAATACCACAAGGCCATCACCTTCCCCTATGACCTGATGCATCTGTTTTAGGGATCGGATAATGGATAAATACTGGCCAAGCTATTGATCCCCTTGCCAAGATGAAGGATCAAACATCGCCCTCCCCCCACTACGTCCGCGTTCCCCCCCCGCCAACTTCCCCCCCACCCCCTCCCCCCAGGAGCACTGCCCTCTCCTGCACTGGGGAACCACAGTTTAAGGGACCACAATGCCCAAGATGTGGCTTCACTCCAGCAGCTCTTACCAAGCAGGAAGCCAGGAACAAAAACAGAAATTGCTGGAAAAGCTCAGCAGGTCTGGCAGCATCTGTGAAGGAGAAAACAGAGTTAACGTTTCGGGTTTGGTGACCCTTCCTCAGAACAGGAAGCCAGGCCTGGCAGTCAGACCAAACCTACCCACTTTGGTAGGGAACTGGTGAGTGGCATCGGACTGTTCAAAGCCCAGAGGCTGCTCCCCAATAAAACCACATCCCCGAGGGGGTTAAAGTGTAAAACTTCCTCCCAGTTGGCTACTTTGAGAGTTGACCAGCAGAATGGATGTTTTGTGGAAAGGAAGAACGAAAACATGTAACGATAAACAATTGTCTTCTTTAGTTGTTAAGTGCTCTTGGTGACGTTGTCCAGTAAAGTGATTGCCTTCAGGAATGTCATTAGGAAAACTGCAGGATAACATTAGCATTGCAAGGACCAATGCACGCCTCACCCAACTAGACAGTGTAAACGTGCTCCTAATAACCGGGGATTCCAGAGCCAGTGGGTTACAGTCTCAGGATATGGGGTAGGGCCATTTCTGACTGAGATGAGGGGAAATTTCTTTGCCCAGAGAGTGGGGAGCATGTGGAATTCCCTGCCACGGAAAGCGGTTGAAGACAGAATATTTTTTCAGAGAAAGTAGGAACTGCAGATGAAGAAGGGTCTAGGCCCGAAACGTCAGCCTTCCTGCTCCTCTGATGCTGCTTGGCCTGCTGTGTTCATCCAGCTCTACACCTTGTTATTGAAGACAGAATATTGAATGTTTTCAGGAAGGAGTTAGATACAGTTGTCAGGGCTAAAGGGATCAAAGGGCGTGGGGAGAGAGTGGGAGCAGGGGACTGAGTTGGATGATCAGCCATGATCGTATTGAATGGCAGAGTAAGTCTGAAGGGCCTGCTCCTGCTCCTATTTTCTCTGTTTCTATCTCCATCAGGCTGGTTGGAGCTCTGGGTTGTGTTCATATTCTGTCCG
Organism: Ginglymostoma cirratum; assembly: GCA_024137785.1. Classification (NCBI taxonomy): domain Eukaryota; kingdom Metazoa; phylum Chordata; class Chondrichthyes; order Orectolobiformes; family Ginglymostomatidae; genus Ginglymostoma; species Ginglymostoma cirratum. The sequence continues at coordinate 62,083 of JAHRHZ010000262.1, forward strand.
TGCAGGATGTATAAATGTCAAAAGAGTCCGACGTTTAAGATTTCAGCTCTGTAGAAGTGCAGACTTGCTGACTGACACTGCAGATTCCCTGAGACCTTCTCCCCACCATCCCCAATCACAGCTACCTTAAATTGGTGATGTTTCAACTGAAATCAAAACACATCCGGAAGAAACTATCAGATACAGGGCGGTTGGTGGTTAGTGCCGCTGCTGTTTAACAGTGCCAGGGATTTGGGTTCAATTCCAGCCTCAGGTGACTGTGTGGAGTTCGCACGTTCTCCCCTGTATCTGCACAGGCTGATCTTTTGAGTGCTCTGGTTTCCTCCCATGGTCCAAAGACGTACAGGTTAGGTGGATCATCCATGCTAAATTGCCCGTAGTGTCCAGCAATGTGCAGGTTAGATGTGTTAGCCATGGGAAATGCAGGGTTACAGGGATGGGATGGATCTGGGTGGGATGCTCTTCAGATGGTCGTTGCTGACTTGATGGGCTGAATGGTCTCTTTCCAGACTCTATACTCGCTACGATTGGAGTGCTGGACTGGCTGGTCAATACTAACACACCAAGAACATGTAGGGATTGACTCTGTTACCTCCATAGACCTATTGCCAAAGACTTGAGTAGAGTTGGGTGACAGCATGGGGATGAGAAAGACCAGAAATCAGGCTAGGTTCTTGTGAATGTGTTAATTGGGTTAGCAGCAAGTCCAAAAGCCAAAAAAGCAATTTCCTGATACAAAAGGGCCATATCTTTTTCCTTTCTTTAACTGCAAACTGGAATGGAAGTTGGAGTGCTGTATAAACAGGACAGTGTTGCAACTTGGGAAAATGAACTGGTGTTGGGGTACAGGACGATGTTGTGTTTTTGCATTCATGAGATCATTACTTTGAAGCACAGTGGTACAAGGAGCCTTAAGGAAAGACTGACATTGGCCAGTGGGCATTGGTCCGAACATTTGTTGGAGAAAATTGATGGAAGTTGTTGGAGTGTAGAATCCAGGATGGGCTAACTGAACAGATTAGAAATGTTCAGTTAATCAGGGAGACCCAGCATGGATTCAGGACACAAAGGTTATGCCTGACAAACCTCACTGAATTTTTTTGAAGAGGTGATTAAGGTGGTGGTCAGGGGAATGTCTATGGATGTTGTTTATATAGACTCCCAGAAAGAATTTGAAAAAGTTCTACATAAGAGACTATGAACCCAGATGGAAACTCGTGGAATTGTGGGTAAATTACTGATATGGCTGGGAAATTGGTTGAGTGACAGGCTGTAGAAAGTAGGGTTCATGGGTAGGTAAACAAATTGGCAGGATGTGACCCATGGTACATCACAAGGATTCGCATTAGGGCCTCAGTTATTCATAATATTTGTGAACAACTTGCATAAAGGCACAGACATTAAAATTTGCTGCAGACACAAAGTTAGGCAGCGTTGTAGGCCGTGTAGATGATGGTCTATTAATATCGTTCTGTAATTTTATGCTGAGTGAATGGGCAAAACTGTGGGCAGATGGAGTTCAATGTAAGCAAGTGCGAGGTTATCCATTTTCAAGTGAAAAAATAGGATGGATCCGGATCATGTCTGTATGGTATGAAATTAAATGCAGTGGATGTCCAAAGGGACTTGGTGGCGGGGTTGGTGGGGTGTGGTGTTCAGGTTCGTGGACTTTCAAAATGTCACGAACAGGCACAGAAAATAATCAAGAAGGCCACTGGAATGCTGGCCTTTATACTTAGGGGACTGGAGTATGAGGGCACAGACGTTATGTTGCAGTCATACAAAACCCTGGTTAGACCCCACTTGGAGAACTGTGAACAGATCTGGGCACCACACCTTAGGAAGGATATACTGGCCTTGGAGGGAGTACAATGCAGGTTCACAAGAATAATACCTAGACTTTCAGGGGTTAAGCTACAAGGGGAGATTATACAAATTGGGCCTGTTTTCTCTACAATTCAGAAGGTTAAGGGGTGATCTGAATGAAGTCTTCAAGACATTAACAGGAAAACACAGAAAATAAAAATAATGTATTTCCACGGGGTGAGGATTCTAGAACCAAGGGAATAGTGTGAGAATTAGACCCAGACCGTTCAGGAGCGACGTTAGGAAGCATATCTACACACAAAGGGTGGGAGAGGTTTGGAACTCACTTCCAGAAATGGATGCTGGATCAGTCATTCATTTTAAATCTGTGTTCGATAAATTGTTGTTGAGCGAAGGGATTAAGGGATATGAGCCAGCGGCAGGTATATGGTGGTAGACCACACATCAGCCATGATCTCACTGAATGGTGGAACAGGCTCAAGGGGCTGAATGGCCTCCTCCTGCTCCTTTTTACCTATGAATGAAAACAAAGTCCACGAATGAGTTTTCAGGGTCCAGCTGAAAGGGGTAGCAAGAGTTCAGAGTACGAGAGCCACAACAGCAGTTCAGAATCTCCTTCTTAAGGACATTGACGTAAATGCCATTTCAGAATTCGATTTCCAATGCGTCCACAGTGTCTGTGAAACGCCGTTGGGGAAACAAAGGGCTGCAGTAGTTACTTTCCTTGGTCATGCACAATGCCCTGCCCCTGATTTCATCTGCTGCAGGAGAGAGCAATGTATGAACCAAACTGAATGACCCTGGTCCTCTTTATTCACTCGAATATCAAAGAGCGACAGGAAGACTGCAGGTACTACAGACACAAAGGGGTCAGGGGAGCTCCACTGCTCCACTTCAAATAACAGATTAAACAGGGCACTGGGAGTCAATAGGTCCAACCCTAGCTCAGGGTCTTATATTCAGTTCTCAATACTTGTGTATTTTTTTAAATTGTTGAGTTTTTTTTGTTCATTCATGAGGTGTAGGCATCACTGGCTGAGCCATCGTTTATGGCACATCCCCAACGATCCTGGAGAAGGTGTTGGTGAGCTACCTTCTTGAAATGCTACAGTCCGCAGAGTAGGGAGACCCACAGCCATGTTAGGCAGGGATTTCAGTGAACTACACCCCGCAACAGTGAAGGAACAATGACATATTTCCAAGTCAGGATGGTGAGCAGCTTTTTGGGGAGGGGTGGAGCTTGCAGGAGATAGTGTTCCCTTGTCTCTGCTGCCCTTGTCCTTCTAGATGGAAGTGGTCGTGCATTTGGAAGGTGCTGTCTGAGGATCTTTGATGAATTTCTACAGTGCATCTTGTAGATAGTACACACTGCTGCTACTGAGCATCGGTGGTGGAGAGAGTGGATGCTTGTGGATGTGGTGCCAATCAAGCGGGCTGCTTTGTCCTGGATGGTGCCAAGCTTCTTGAGTGATGTTGGGGCTGCACCCATCCAGGCAAGTGGGGAGTATTCCATCACACTCCTGACATGTGCCATGTAGATGGTGGACAGTCTTTGGGGAGTCAGGAGGTGAGTTACTTGCTGCAGTATTCCTATTCTCTGACCTGCTCTTGCGACCACTAAATTTATATAGTGACTGCAAGTGAGTTTCTAGTCAATGGTAAACCCCTAAGATGTTGATACTGTGTGTGTGTGTGTGTGTGTGTGTGTGTATGTGTATGTGTGAGTGTGACTGAGAGAGAGTTTGAGTGTAAGTCGTTGGGGGGTGGGGAGGCATGCTCGGTGATGAACATACCAATGATAGTCCAGGGGGTGTTGGTTAGATACTCTCTTGTCGGAAATATCATTGTTTGGCATTTGTGTAGCATACGCAGGATATTGTCCAGGTCTTATTGCATTTGAACAGGGACTGCTTCAATATCTGAATGGTGCTGAACACTATGCAATCATTGGCAACCATCCCCACTTCTGACCTGATGATGGAGGGAAGGTCATTGATGAAGCAGCTGAAGATGGTTGGGCCGAGGACATTACCCTCAGGAGCTCCTGTAGCAGGGGGAGCGGCATGGTGGCTCAATGGTTAGCACTGTTGCTCACAATGCCAAGGACCTGGGTTCAAATCCACCCTCAGGTGGCTGTCTGTGTGGAGTTTGCACATTCTCCCTGTGTCTGCATGGGTTTCCTCCAGGTGCTCCAGTTTCCTCCCATAGTCCAAAGATGAGCAGGGTAGGGTGGATTGGCCATGCTAAATTACCCATAGTGTCCTGGGATGCTTAAATTAGGTGGATTAGCCATGAGAAATATAGGGGGAGGTGGGATGTTCTTTGGAGTGTCAGTGTGGCCTACTTCCACAGTGGAGGGATTCTATGTCCTGGTGCTGAGATGACTGACCTCCAGCAACCACAACCCTCTTCCTTTGTGCCAGGTATGGCTCCAACCAGCAGAGTTTCCCCACTGATTGTTGTTTTGCTAGGGCTCCTTGATGCCACACTCAGTAGAATGTGGATTTAATGTCAAGGGCTGTCACTCTCGCCTCACCACTGGAATTTAGCTCTTTTGTCCATGTTTGAGCCAAGGCTGTAATGAGATCAGGAGCTGAGTGGCCCTGGCGGAACCCAACCTGGGCATCACTGAGCAGGTTATTGCTGAGCAGATGCTGCTTGATAGCACTGTTACTGACACCTTCCATCGCTTTACTGATGATCGAGAGGAGACTGATGGGGTTGTAATTGGCCAGGTTGGATTTGTCCTGCTTTTTATGTACAGGACATGCCTGTAGAATTTTCCACATTGTCGGGCAGATACCTGTGTTGTAACTGTACTGGAACAGCTTGGCTAGGGGGAGCGGGAAATTCTGGAGCAGAACTCTTCAGTACTATTGCCGGAATGTTGTCAGGGCCCATAGCCTTTGCAGTATCCAGTGTCTCCAACTATTTCTTGATGTCACATGGAGTGAATCAAATTGGATGAAGACTGGTCTCTGCGATGGTGGGGATGGCAGGAAATATTTCATATGCTGAAGCTGTGTAAAGCTTTCTCGATTTTCAATGTCGCATGGGTGGACAAAACAGTGGTAAAAAAATGAAGTGTGGTTTAACACGTAGGCTTTCACTCTGGCTTCCAGCTCCATGGTTTACGTACAATTCACAAAGGATGTGACCACACCGAACCAACCAAACACAGTGAGCCTCGATAGTAAACAGAATCAAACACGGGGCCATTGGACACCATCGTTTCGGAAAGGCCATTAAGGCCAGGGAAAGGGTGGAGACATGCCAGGATTACGCCAGGAATGTGGATCACCAGCTTGCGGGGAGCCTGGAGAAGCTGCAGGCCTGCTCATTATAATGGAGAAACCGAGATTTAATCAGGGTCGTCAGCATTGGCTGTTGGAAGACTGTTTCCACTGGGAGAAGGCTCACAGAGTTAATATAATTGGCAGAAGAACCCTAGAACAGGTAAGGAGAATACTTTAATGGGAAAGTAGACAGATACTTGAAGAGGTGAAAATAAAAGCTGCCAAGGTTTTGAGGAAGACAGCACGAATAATCAGGATAGCTCTTGTTAATGAGCACAATGGGCCAAATGGCTTCCTTCTATGCTTCGAACCTTGATGGTTCCACCTCGAATTTGGCGAAGAGCAGGAGGCCAAGCTGATCCAGGCCATGGTCGGGTGTGACTAGATCAAAAGGGATTGAGAGTTGTGGGAGGGCGAGCGATGGGACTGATCAGTGACCAGCGATTATTGTTCCCCACCGCGAGTGTCTTCTCCCATACTGGTTTAAAACTTGCTTTACTCAGGCTGGAGGTTAACGCTTTCAGACCTGAAGGAGCACTTTCAGAAACAAGTGGAAAGACGAGAACGTGCACTTTTCACACCAAACAGTTCGCCTCAAAAACCAGGGGCAGGCCAGCAGCTTGCAACAAGTGGAACGATTTATTTTGCGTTATGCATTGACAAGTACAAATTAAAAACCCATCAAACTGACACCTCGTTTTTCGGAGCGTCCTAACCCAGCAGTTTTGCAGTTAAGAAAGACAGGTTACCGGGTATTATGGCGATCACGAACAAAGAATCTCAATTCGTTACAAATGGTCCTGGATGTGTCAAAACAGAGAAACAAGGTTTTAAAAAGAAAATGAACTGCAATGTCTTACGATGAAAACCAATGTGCAAAAGGTGGCCAACTCTTGTGAAACGATGATCCCCCCCTGTCAAAATGCATTCAAATCCAACCTTTTAATTTAAACAAAAAAAAGGCTGAACTGCTTGCATCTTAGAACCTTCTTGAGGACAATGATGTGAAAAGCAGCACTCTTGACTCCTCTCGGACAAAACGTCGTGTCATTCTGTTGTGGGTGCTTTTACAAGTGGAGAGAAGCGAGGGCTAATGCGAAGGTTTTGCTCCCCTGCATGGCTGCTGCTCAGGACATGCATAGGGTTCCCAATTTGTTTTTGTATTTATTTCAGATTTACAGCATCCGTAGTATTTTTTTTAAAATTTGTTCATCAGTCTCATCATACTATCATACTACGCACACCCTCCAAAAAAAATCTGTCAACTGCAGGTTTGCGCAATATTCCCTTCCTTACCTCTTCATTCTCTCCCGCTCTGAGATCTCTACACTGTTCCAGTTCTGGCCTTTTACATGCACTGTGCATAACCTTCTTTAATCACTCCCTCATTGGTGGCTGTGCCTTCAAATGCCTAGCCTCCCACTATCAGTAGAATCCCCTCCCCTACATGTCTCCCTGTAAATACCTTGCTCTTTCATTAAGACATTTCTTAAAGCCTACCTGCTTGACCAAGATTTGGAGGCGCCGGTGTTGGACTGGGGTGAACAAGTCAGGGGTGGCACAACACCAGGTTTTCCTCCTACAGGTCTATTTCAAATCACAATCTTCGCCTGACGAAGGAGCAGCACTTTGAAAGCTTGTGATGCTAAATAAGTCCCTGTTGGACTATAGCCCTGGTTTAATGAGACTTCTGGCTTTGTCCTTCGCCAAGCTTTTGAGTAGCTAATCTCCCTGGAGCCAACCAGAGAGCAAGCTATGTGGGGGAAAAAAATGTGGTAATAAATTACTGACCTTATGATGAACGTGTTCCTGGGTAATAGTGATCATAACATAATTGAAGTTTATATTCAATTTCAGGGAGAGAAGAGTGGGTCCAAAATTAGTGTGCTACACTTGAATGAGGCCCTTTATGACCACATGGAGACAGAGACAGCTAAAGCAAACTTGCAAATTAGGTTAAGGGTCAGTCGAGAGACAGTGGTGGACACTTAAGGGGATACTTTAGAGTGCATGGAATAGATATTTTCAATAAGAAATAAACATTGCCTGGGTAGGGCCTACTGACACAGGTTAACTCAAAGAAAGCTAAAGAGAAGTATCAAACTTAAAATTTAAACAAATATATAATTTTGAAAAAGCATAACATTGCATGGGCCAGAAGCTTGGACAGAAAATTTAAAAAGGAAGGAATATCTAAGAAGCCCAACAAAGGAAATTCAAGTATAAGAGAAGGATAGGTAGAAATTGTAAGAAACTGCAGAAATTTTAAAGTGAGAGGGGAAAGACTTAAAAGGGACCTGAGGGGTAACTTTTTCACACAGAGGGTGGTGCGTGTATGGAACAAGCTGCCAGAGGAAGTGGTACAGGCAGGTACAATGACAATGTTTAAAAGACATTGGGACAGGTACATGGATAGGAAAGGTTTGGAGGGATGCAGGCAAATGGGACTAGTTCGGTTTGGGAAACCTGGTGGGCATGGACAAGTTGGGCCAAAGGGCCTGTTTCCGTGCTGGATGACTTGAAACAAAGAAACAGATAGTAACAGCTTCTCCAACTATTTTAGAAAGACGGGAGAGTTAACGAATTGGCTGTTGATCCTGTAGAAAATGAGTCTGAAGAATTAAAATTGGAAATTAAGAAGATGGCAAATGAATGGAGCAGGTAATGTCCACCATAATAGGGGATACAAGTAAGATTACCCCAGAAATAGCAGGGAATACCAGGGAATTGGTACTGTGCAAGTTGGAATGTTTTGGGATGAGAAAGTCCCAAGACTTCATCCTAGGGTCTTAAAAGAAGTGACTAGTGAGATAGTTGATGTATTATTTTGAACTTATCCAAAACTCCATTGTTTTGGGACCATCCCACAGGATTGGAAAACACCAAATGTAACTTCTTTATTCAAAAACGAAAGACAAAAAGCAGGAAATTACGGACCAGTTAGCTTAACATTCATCATCGGGAAAACATTACAAGTTATTACTAAAAATGTTTTAGCGGGGCACTTAGAGAAAAGTCAAGGTAATAAAGTTAACATGGTTTTGTGCGAGGTAAATCATGTGTAACCCATTATTGGGGATCTCTGAGGAGGTATTGTATCATGGGTAAAAGGGAACTGGTGTATGTACTGAGATTCTGAAGGCATTTGAGAAGGTCGCTCATCAAAGGATATTGTAGAAATTAAAAGCTCATGATGTAGGGGCAAGGTAACATATTGGCATGGATAGAGAATTGGCTGGCTAACAGGAAACAGACAGTAGGAATATATGGGACAGTAAGACCTGGAGTCAGAGACGACACAGTGTGGAGCTGGAGGGACACAACTGGCCAGGCAGCATCGGAGGAGCAGGAAAGCTGATGTAGGAATATATGGGTCATTTTTTTTGGTCGATAAATGTGTGATATGCCACTGGAATCAGTGCTGGGGGCTCAACCCTTAACACTTTCTCCAATGGATGTGGAGAGGGAAGAAAGTAAGTTCTGAAGGGGCTGTAAGGAAACCACAAAGGGATACAGACAGGTGAAGTGAATGGGCAAAAATCTAGTAAATGGGGCATAATGTGGGAAAATGTGAAACTGGCCATTTTGGCAGGAAGAATATAAAAATTGTCTCAATGGGGAGAGACAGCAGAGTGCTGAGGTGCAGAGGGATCTGGGTGTCCTCGTATGGGAGGTTTAGTGAACAGACGCAGCAGGAATAGAATGTTATGTTGATTGCGAGGGCAACTGAACACAAAGTTGAGGAGTTTGTGATTTAATTACACGGGGCACTGCTGAGATCCCATCTGGTGCACAGAGCATAATGTTGATCACCTTATTTAAGGAAGGGCATTGGAAGCAGGTTTACTGGACTACACATGGAATGGATGGGTTGACTTCTGAGGAAGATTGAACAAACCAGCATGTATCTGCTGGAGTTTAGAAGGGTCAAGAGGTGGTATTCGAGTCATAGAGATATACAGCTCAGAAGCAGACTCTTCAGTCCAACCAGTCCGTGCTGATCAGATATCCTCGGTAAATCTAGTCCCATTTGCCAGCATTTGGCCCATATCCCTCTAAACCCTTTCTATTCACACACCCATCCGGGTGCCTTTTAAATGTTGTCATTGTACCAGCCTCCACCATTTCCTCTGGCAGCTCATTCCATACATGCACCACCCTCTGTGTGAAAAAAGTTGCCCATTAGGTCCCTTTTTAAATCTTTCCCGTATCACCTTAAACCGATGCCCTCCAGTTTTTGAGTCTCCTACCCCAGGGAAAAGACCTTGTCTATTTACCCTCTATAAACCTCCTTAAGGTCACCCCTCAGCCTCGGACACTCCAGGGAAACAGCCCTAGCCTATTTGATTGAAATCTATAAAACCCTGAGGGACCTTGACATGGACTAATCTAATTTGCATGTGCACATGTGTACAAACGTGTGCACACCCTCACACAGCAATCAAAGCCAAGAGAGCATTTCCCTGTGCAGGTGTCTGTCACTTTACTGAATAGCTGGATGGTGTGTGGCGGGTGTGTGACATGTTCAAGAGATGTGGGGTGGACGAGGAAAGCATAGCATTGTATGGCATTTCTAGACTGATGGGCCGAATGGACTCACTTCTCCGCCTCTCTGTTGTATTGGCACTTGGTCTGGGCTTTTCTTTAGTCACATGTTTCCACTCATTTCCCTGGCAGTGTTGAGAAAAGTCCAGCCACTCACAACACAGGAAGGCATTGATCCACTGTCCCAGCGTGAACTCCTTTGATTCAATCTTAATTGACCTCCTCCCTCGTTTATTGTGTCAATCCCAAATTAATCTCGCTGTCTGCACTCCATCCCTTTACATAGCCAAAACTAAATGCGTTACCCTCCACCTTGTCCCCTATAGACCTATGTCATGCTCTGTCTTGAGCACCTGTCTTCTATTAAAATACACATCAACTTCTGCATCGCCTTCCTGGTGAGGTGCACCATAGTCTAACAACGCTGGGTGTTTGGAAACCTCTCTGAACTAAGCCTCAGTGACCAGAGCAATTCTTACTCCAAGAGAGTTTAATGTACCTTGCCCTTCAGCTTTGAGTCGTTTTTTTTGTGTGTGTGTGTGTTCATCAAAGAATAATCCACAAGGGTGGCCATTGTTCCAATGTATCTGCAATGCTCTGAGGCACAAACGTGATTTTCGGGCTGCAGTTATCAAGCTCCCATGATCTTCTCTCTCCAGGAGGGTCGGTAAGCAGGAGGGCGCAGATTTCAAACAAGGAGCAAATGTGCCAGAGGGGAGGTGGCGGAGATTCAAGGTGTTGGAGCTGGATGAACACAGCAGGCCAAGCAGCATCATAGGAGCAGGAAAGCTTGACGTTTCGGGCCTAGACCCTTCATCAGGCGGCAGAGAAACCGGTTTTTCGTTTTAACGCCATGAATGACAGTGAGCTGGGGTGCGCTGCCTTGCAGATCGAATGAATGCAGGTTCTGCAGCAATTTGCACAAAAAAAAGGAACTGGGTAGATTCTTAAGAAGGGGACAATTGCAGGACCAAGGCAGGGAAATGGGTTGAATGGTCCTCCTTCTGCACTCTACGCTTCCACAAACCTCTCCACGTCGTACAGAGGGAATGATCAACGTTTGAAATGCTTCAGGGCCCCGAGGGAGGGAAGGCAGCAGGGGGAGAAGCTGATTATAGAGGCGAAACGCTTTGGATGCTGGAAATCTGAGACTAGTACAGAGAGTGCTGGAGACACTCAGCAGGTCTGGCGGCAATTGTGGAGAGAGAAACTGAGTTAATGTTTCAATTCCGAGACACATAGAAAGTAGGGGCAGGCCATGCAGCCTTTTGAGCCTGCTCCCCTATTCAATATGCCCATGGCTGATCATCCAACGCAGTCCCCTGGTTCCTGCTTTCTCCCCCATACCCTTCAACCCTTTTAGCCCCAAGAGCTATAATTAATTCCTTCTCGGGGTTGGTGGGTGGGTTCAGTTCAGTCCTGAAGAAGAGTCAAACCACATTTGAAACATTAACTCTGTCTCTCGCCCTCCGAAGATGCTGCCAGACCTGCTGAGTCTGTCTAGTGCTCTCCATTTCCAGTGAAGACAAGGTGAAGATTGAGAGGTTCCACGAGATCTCGGTCAGGGAGAATCGGGTAGAACCGAGACCCTCCGGATGAGGGGGTTTGGTGGGATCTAATTCCAGTCTAGGATTTGTTTGGGTCTGTTAGCTTAATGGAAATGGCAGCTAGAGTAATTTCTACCCCCATATGGCCATCAACAGCCGCTCCTTCAGCACGAGAGGCAACTCATCATGGAAACTTCGGGGTCATTCCTGCAAGCCTATGTTATACCTGGGGAGAAAGGGGAACTCGGGTCAAGATCATGTGTTTGAGGACAGCCCGAAGAACTCTGCGATGAGTTGGTGTGACGAAGGAATACAGCAAGGGTCTCACAAAGGGCAGTGTCAGAATGGCCCGAGTGTGGAGACTGGGGTGGGGGGGGGCGCGCTGTATTTTGAGGGATAAATACTGCGGAGAACTCCCTTTGTCCTTCTAAAGTAGTGTTGGGGACGGTGGTTGTGGAGGTGGGGGGTAGATCTTTAGTGCAGAGCTGGGGTAGACAGTGTCTCTGTCAACGCGCCATCTCAAAGACAAGAGCTTCAAACTTCTGGACCATGAGTTCTGGTCTCCATCGTGGGATTCAAAGTTCTTCCAGCTCAGAGGTAAGACTACAACTCACAGATCCTTCGCTCTGGTGGCATAGCGGCTGGTTGGTAGAATCGAATGGTTAAGGTAGGGCAAAACAGCATTTGGTATCTACCTGACGACTTCAATGGAGTCCCTGAACATATGCATTGCCTTAATGACCTTCTGAAATGGCTGAGGAAGCCCCTCAGCACCAAGGGCAATTAGGGCATGGACAACAAATACCTGAGACTCCCATATCCCCTGAAAGAATTGGGTGGGTGGTGGGGGAAAGAAACTGATTTAAATCAAGCAAGGATTGGAGAGTTTAGGGACATGGTGTATTCGATCAGAGAGGTCCCATGTCAAGGCTGCTTTTCACATCATCCCACAGCTAGTCGTGAACATGAGATCTGAACAATGATAAAAAGGTGGGAGCCTACGTGTTTTCTAGTCAAGTCACCACTAAAGAAATACAAGAAGCCTATAAAAAGTGTAGGTAGTTCAGCAACTCTTTAGCATCTTACACAGAAATGGACATTTTTTATCTAAGATGGAATATAATCACCTGTTGACACACAGATTAGCAAACAGTTATCAGATCGGATTCACATACCAGTGAGGGTAAGGACTACACACGGCTTTTTTTGGTTCTTTGTTAAACCCCACCCTCCCCTATACAAGAACATTCAGACTTAATTGTTGGAAATGAGAGTTTCCAACAGGTAACAGCACTCAAACCATGATGGGAGTGGGTTGGGTGGGGGTGGGGAAAGGTGTGAGTAAAGCTAGTGAGGGTGAGAAAGAAAAGTTTACAGCGTGCGTTTCTTTCTTTCGTTCCTGTCCTGGGGTTTTCGTACGCCCTCATTGTTTTTGGTATCGCGTTGGTGGTCTGAATTGAAAGAAGGAAAGTGACTGAATTCTGGCACTGATGGAGAGTGAGCTAGGTACCCGAAGCAAACCACCTTTCCGATCCCAAGAGCCTGCCAACTCCATGGAATGGGGAAGGCCAAACAGACTTTTTGTTTTAGTTGTTCTGTCTAGCAATGGCGATGCATACACCACTCGCTCTTGACAAACTCAATAACAACACTGGACAATTCTCTGCACTCTTTCGACGATATTATCAAACTAGAAAGAGTGCAGAAAAGATTTGCTCGGATGCTAAATGGGCTGGGAAGTTGGAGTTATGAGGAGAAGCTGGATAGGCTGGGACTTTTTCTGGGAGAACCAAAGGCGACCTAATAGAGGTCTGTAAAATCATGAGAGTTACAGATAAGGTGGATAGCCAACAGCTTTCCCCCAGGGTCGTGGAGTCTAAAACTAGAGGGCATAGATGTGAGGTGAGACATACAAAAGGGTCCAGAGGGGCAATTTTTTCACACAGAGCGTGGTGAGTGTCTGGAACGAGCTGCCTGAGGTAATGGTGGAGGGCAGTACAATTTTGTCATTTAAGAAACATTTAGACAGGTACGTGGATGGGATAGGTGTGGAGGGATATGGACCAAACACAGGCAAATGGGACTAGATTAGTTGTGAAAACTGGGCGGCATGCGCAAGTTGGCCTGAAGGGCCTGTTTCCATGCTGTAAACCTCTATAACCATAGCCCTCCTTCTCCCTAAAGTCAATGTCCCTTTAACCCATCGTGCTCTGCCAGAGATCTAATATCAGTCTCAGCAGAAAGTCTCCCAATGAGACACAAGAGTGAACAATACCCATCCCCACTGCCACCTCAGTGTTTGTAGTCTGGACCTTAGGATAATCACATTCAGAGAGCGAGAAATCAATTTAGACATAATCAACTCTTTGGTCATGGGTTCAAACCTCACGATTGATAAGTAACAGTCAAAGTAGCGACCTCAAGGCTCTTGAGGGGACATGACAGTCAGGAATCTCTTGATTCTAGTTACTGAGGTCAGTATTAATTAACCGTTGACAGTTCCTTGGGGTCTCCTGAAGCATTTGAAACTTTGCCCCTTCAATGTCATCACACAAATGGGCGTCCCCTTGGCTTGAACTGCCTCACCACAGCCCAGCAATATATGTCATTGACTTCCAACACATTCCCATGGTGCCTCACAGGCAGCGAAATAATCACCGGTTCAAAAAGGAGGAGGTGTTGAGGAATCTATTGGTTAGATTGGTCCCTGTGTCTGCGTGGGTTTCCTCCCACAGTCCAAAGATGTGCAGGCTAGGTGGATTGGCCATGCTAAATTGCCCATAGTGTTCAGGGGTGTGTGGGTTGTAAGGGGGTGGGTCTGGGTGGGACGCTCCAAGGTTCGGTGTGGACTTGTTGGGCCGAAGGGCCTGTTTCCACACTGTCGGGATTCTCATTCTAATTCTAAAAAATTCTAATTCTAAGATTTTATCTGGAGGGCTGGGACATGGCATGGTCCACCTGCCTCAAGCAAACGGAGCCATGGAATGTGTAGATCCTGGTATGGGTTGAGAGCTGACGGTAATGACAAGAGGTTGGTAAGATCAGGGTTGGAGATCGAAGGGGTGGGCTCTAATAGATCGAAGGGGTGGGCTTGACAGGGAAGACAGTGACAGCGCAGGTCTACAAATAAGCAAAAGCCAAAAAACAGAATACACACCACTTCCGCTGATTTGGGTTTGAGAATTCATTGTGGGGGCAGGGAGAGGCGGCTGGAAGCTGGACCGGAGGTGGGAATGGCCATTCTGAGGAGAATACAGAACAAACCGGGCCTGGTGACACTGGGCTTTCGGGCCTGTGCCAGCAAATCACCCGGGCGTTTCTGAACGAGGGTCATTTTAACGTAAGCAGTTTTGACTCTCCACTCGGCGGGGCTGGGTTTGGCCGGGGTGGCAGCTGTCCTTTCACCAGATTGGATGGGATTCCCACCCCTTGAAGGATGGAGCTCATAATGACACATTTCTGGGTGTTGTGAACCCTGACGAGGGAAGAGGTGGCACTGCGCAATCTGTCGTTATGGCAACTGGCAGCAGCCATTTTGACTGTTGCTCAGGAAGGGCGTCAGTCACACAACTGATCAAGGGACCCTTTTACTTCACCACACCTCACCGGATAAATATCACCATTCAGCTTGCGGATGAAGAACAAGGGCCTAAATTTGTTGGGGTCGAGTTTTAGATATTGACATTTGACCTCTCCTTGCTTCAGTCCAATCCATGATTTCCACAAAGCTGGTCATCAAGGCTGGTCCGCCATTCAGTTAGGTTATAATTCACCTGTCACCTAATTCCAATGATTCAGCCCTGCTGTTAACACCCTGGCCCAAAATCCCCAAACTCTTATCAATCTCAGTTTCTGAATTGTTAGTTGACCCCCAGGCCTCAACTGCTATTTTGGGAGAGAATTCCAGGCTCCCTTCCCGTGTCTGTGTGAAGGAATGGTACCTGAAAGCTGAGCACTGATCTGGGAGATGTTTCCCTTGGGTGTGGACTCCCCAGCCAGAGAAACAGCCCCTGACAATCGATAATCTTTCACATTCAGACAAAGGGGATATCAGAGCCTATACAACCACTCCACACACGTGTTAGCCCTTTGAGCATCTCACACAAACCAAGCAGCCACTCAACGTGTTTGCAAGGGACGCCAGGCCTACTGTAGGTCATCCCTGGTACGAGGTGGAAATTACTGGTTCTTTTGGGAAACTGCGGCCTAGTTAAAAGACAAGCCTGAACCATAGCCTTGGACAGGCCGGTTGGAATCAGCGACCCACCCCAAACCAAAGCCTTTGGTACGAGAGCCCATGACCCAGTAACCTTGGCGATGATGTCAAAATCAAGTTCGGAGACAACCCGAGATGCAAAAGCTGAAACTGGGTCAAGGAATAGAGTCATCCCACAGATGGTGAGACCACAGGACATGCAGTTGCGGATGTACAACTGACTTAGATACTTAGAAGATGGGAGATACTTCTCAAAGTCAGCAAATTTGTGGTTATGAACAGAGAGCAAGGAAGTGAGGCTAGGAGCATTGGGCTCACCAAACTGCAGGATGGGGTTGGGGGTGGGGGCTTGTATTCCACACTTGGGCACCCAGACCAGGAGGTGCTTGTGCCTAACTAACCCCAGGAATTCAATGTCAATGGAGAGTACATCAGCTGTGTGAGGAATAGCGTGTTTGGTTTGAGCAGGCCAAGGGGGATACGAGGTAGAGTGTGATCACTGTCATGTCAGGATAGGGATCACTTACTGGTCTGAGGTGAAGTCACGATGGAGGTAATTGTCCACTGGTTTGTTCTCACAATGTTCACTTAATAAAGAGAGAGAGAGCTTTCCACACTCAGACAAAGAGAGACGAAACAGACCGCCCAAGCCGAGCACCCACCAAAAAGATCGGGCCTTCAGTCGGTGTCTACCCCCATCCATGCCGCCTACCCCCAACCCTCAACCCTCAACCCCACCCCTCCCCCAACCCTCCCTGCCCAGCCCCTTGTCTGATTGGTCAGTGCAGAGTGAAAGCCCCATTGGATGCCCTGTTGCTAGGAGATCAGTTGGAGGTATCAGACTGGACGCTTCCGGGTCCTTCCGTTGGTGATGTCACAGAGGGTGGGGTGGTTACATCTTGCCAGCCACCATTAGTCTGTGAGGGAGAGAGAGAAACACACGGCTCAGAGTGAGAGATGGTACGCAGGCCAACACTGGTTGACAATGTCGCCACAGCTCGCAAGAACATTTCTCACCAGCTCAAAAACCACTGAAAACGCCTCTTTACAGGTACAGATGTACAGCATGGAAACAGACCCTTTGGTCCAACTTGTCCATGCCGACCAGACATCCCATCTCACCTTCTTCCTCAACCGAGGATTCCCCAGCTCCGTTGTTGACAGGGCCCTCAACCAGGTCCAACCCATCTCCCACACTTCCGCCCTCACCCCTTATTTTCCCTCCTACAACAGCGATAGGGTTCCCCTTATCCTCCCCTACCATCCCATCGCATCCACATCCAGAAGATCATCAGACGCCATTTCTGCCACCTCCAGCAAATCTCACTCCCCTCTTTTGTCCACCTTCTGCAGGGACCGTTCCCTCTGGAACACCCTGGTCCACACTTCCTTCACCCCCAACACCTCCCCACAGCCCCACGGCACCTTCCCCAGTAACCAGCGAAGGTGCAATACCTGCCCGTTTACCTCCTCCCTCCCCAGTATCCAAGGGCCCAAACATACCTTCCAGGTGAAGCAACATTTCACCTGCACTTCCCAGAATCTAGTCTCCTGCTTTCACTGCTCACAATGTGGTCTCCTCTACATTGGGGAAACGAAACATAGACTTGGCGACTGCTTTGCAGAACATTTACGTTCTGCTCGCAAAAATGATCCTGAACTACCTGTTGCCTGCCACTTCAATGCACCACCCTACTCTCCGGGCAACATCTCTGTCTCCGGCTTTCTACAGTGTTCCAGTGAAGCCCAACGCAAGCTGGAGGAACAACACCTCATTTTCCGCTTGGGGACCCTGCAGCCCTCCGGACTCAATATCGAGTTCAATAATTTTAGCGCCTAAACTCTCCCATGTCCCAGCCCCCCACCCCACACACCAGGCCTTGTTACCACATAGCCTGCCACTACACACACCCTGTTGTTAGTCACTAACAGTCCCTATCAACAACTATTCACCCTCCCAGCCTGATCGTTAGCAACTCCTTTGTCTGTCTAACTATCTTTCTCTGCCTTTGGGCTGTATCCTATCGTTTACTCCCTACTCCACCCACCTCCCTATCTTCTGCATATAAACTGACGTTTTCCCAGCCACCATCAGTTCTGAGGAAGGGTCACCGGACCCGAAACATTAACTCTGTTTTCTCCTCCATAGATGCTGCCAGACCTGCTGAGCTTTTCTAGCAACTTCTGGTTTTGTTCCATCCGACTTAGTCCCATTTGCCAGTATTTGGCCCATATCCCTCTAAACCCTTCCGATTCATATCCCCATCCAGATGCCTTTTAAATGTTGTAATTGTACCAGCCTCCACCACTTCCTCTGGCAGCTCATTCCGTACAAACTCCACCCTCTGTGTGAAAAAGTTGCCCCTCAGGTCCCTTTTAAATCTTTCCCCTCTCACTTTCAACCTATGCCTTTTCGTTTTGGACTCCTCCACCCCAGGGGAAAAGGCCTGGACTGTTCACCCTATCCATGCCCCTCATGGTTTTATGAACCTCGATAAGGTCAGCCCCCACCCGCACCCCAGCCTCCAATGCTTTCCTCGTTCGTGAAAATGTCATGGCACTGAGCTGAGGGTCTACCCTCCTGTTCATGAGTGTGCGCACCATCTTACATTTATCACCAATCTTTTAATAGATTAAAAGGCCATCTCGAGGCACCTCACGGAGTTATTATAAACCTGACTCTGACATGGAGCAGCAAGGGGATTGACTGAATGAATGAAAAATATGGTCAGGTGTGAATTAAGTTAATAGGAATTATTTGAATTAAAATGCACTATATTCGCTATTTGAATAGGTGCCAAGAAATTATTTTAAAAAATAAACACCAATATAGGAAAGTGTGGGGCTTTGAGGGACCTTGGAGGTTAACCGCACATCTGTGACAAAAACCAGATCAGAAGATTATTTGAACCACAAGAATTCACGAAAGAGATGGGATAAGCAAAATAACAAGATTTATTTTTGTGGACATACAACGAAGGAAGACAGCCTGTCTCTTTCTGTCACAGAGACACATTGAGGCCACTTGTTGGAATACTGCGTGCAATTCTGGTCTCCCTGCCATAGGAAGGATGGTGTGAGACTTGAAAGGGTTCAGAAAAGATTTACAAGGATGTTGCCAGGGTTGGAGGGTTTGAGCTACAGGGAGAGGCTGAAGAGGCTGGGGCTATTTTCCCTGGAGCATCAGAGGCTGAAGGATGACCTTATAGAGGTTTATAAAATCATGAGGGCCATGGATAGGGTAAATAGGCAAGAACTTTTCCCCAGGGTGGGGGAGTCCAAAACTAGAAGGCATAGGTTTAAGGCGAGAGGTGAAAGATTCGAAAGGGACCTAAGGGGCAACTTTTTCACACAGAGGGTGGTGTTTGTAAGGATTGAACTGCCAGAGGAAGTGGTGGAGGCTGGTACAATTACAACGTTTAAAAAAACATCTGGATGGATACATGAATAGAAAGGGTTTAGAGGGATATGGGCCAAATACTGGCAAATGGGACTAGAATTATTGCGGATATCTGGTCAGCATGGGCAAGTTGGACCGATGGGTCTGTTTCTGCGCTGTACATCCATATGAACGTGAAGATACCAGAAATATATACAATCAGACCAGCAGCTGACATTTCAAAGTTATGCCCTGATAGCAGTAACACTTTGAATCCCCTCGCGACTCCCTCCCCCCCCCCCATCTCCCCCCTTCACCCATCCAACCCTGTGCCGCTAGCATTTTGAGCCCGTTTGCAGTCCCTTTAAGAGAAAGTCTGGTGTTTCACCCGGTTCCAGGTCCCTTTAAGAAAAGTGTGAGCAAACGTTTGGCGAAGCAAGCCTGCTCCTCAAAGGTCACTACGGAGCAACCCTGCAAAGAGGCTATTACAACAAATTACTGCCTTCAAGATGGCAAGGTAAGTATAAGGCGGAGAAAACGGAATCAATTTTGTGTCTGGAAAGCAGGCAGATTAAAGTGCACCAGGGACATTAGTCAGAATTTAAATGCCATTAGCTTTGCAGCAGCAGAATAGGCCTCTTGGCAGGCTCTCATTTCGAAGCCTGTTATTTGATGGTTAAGTCCCAATCACAATGTGTGCACACTGTACAAAGGCAGCCAGAGTGAGGATGGGAGACATTCCAAAACTGTCGAGAGCTGCTACCCTGTCGAGTGCTTTAATTGTCCTCATTTCCTCCAGCTTCTTTTCACCCTGCTGTTTAGACCCATCTCAAAATTCCCACTTTGCTTGTCAGGCCAACTGATGGACAGGATCAGAGGGGTGTTTTATATCAGGATTGACTGGTGATTTGTTGCCTCTGGGTTGCAGTCCTCTGTGAGCTGCTGTTCCTCAGAGACTGAGTCATTTAACCCTGCAGAAACCTGCAATGGCTCAATGCCTACTCTCTCTCTCACACACACACACACACACACACCAAAAAATACAACACACACATGTGCACAAACACACACACCTTCACTCTCTCTCAACACACACACACTCACTGATGCACACACACTTACACTCTCACACACACACACACACCATCGGTCAGACACTCACATACACTCATTGACAGACATGTGCACAACACTCATTCACACGCACTCATACACACATGCAGACACGCACACCATCACTCACACACATACCTCCACTCTCACACACATACACAGATACACACACATGCCTTCAATTTCACACACACTCATTGACAGACACAATTACAAACACTCATTCACATGCGCGCGCACACACATGCAGAACACACTTTCTCACGCACACACATGCAGGCACATGCACGCACATACCTGTCGACACACACTCTCAGATACAGCCACACATACACACAAATTCTCACACACTCATATGCACACACACTCTTTCACACACACACTCAAATATGCACACAACCTCTTATACACAGACACATAGACACTGACAGACACATGCTTAAACAGTCATTCACACACACACACATAAATTCCCTCATACACATACAAACACACACATACGGATAGGTCATGAAAGACCAATTTTAAAATAGTCATACTTGGAGCTGAATGTGCTGGTCGTCCTGAAGCACTGTTCTGAGCTATACTAAACCAATTGGACTGGTCTGCATCATTTGCATGTCTTACTGGTTTCTCCTTCTGAGAAATGTGACGATGGTCCCGTGGTGTCTTTTCTCAGTACTTGCGGAAATTTCGATGGACTTTCTCCAAAGTAATATTTACCCCGGCCACATTTTGTGCCCTTACCCAATCTATAGCCCTCTGGCTTTTATATGGTTCTCCGTCTCACACAACAACAACTCGCATCCGTGCTCCGCCAACAAACCTGAATGGAGGACTGAGCTTGTGCTGAATTTTATAGCAACAAATTAGGCCATTCAGCCCAAACAGAGGAAGTGGTGGATACAGGCACAGTTACAGCATTTAAAAGACATTTGGAAAGGGACATGAATAGGAAAGGTTTAGAGGGAATTGGGCCAAACACAGGCAAATGGGACTAGTTTAGTTTGGGAAACTTGGTTGGCATCGATGAGTCAGACTGTAGGGTCTGTTTCCTCCCATCAGCATCCTTCAATTTGTCAACGTAATCTATTTATTCTTTTCTCTTTCCTGTCCTTATCTAGCTTCT
This sequence comes from Ginglymostoma cirratum, assembly GCA_024137785.1. Taxonomy (NCBI): domain Eukaryota; kingdom Metazoa; phylum Chordata; class Chondrichthyes; order Orectolobiformes; family Ginglymostomatidae; genus Ginglymostoma; species Ginglymostoma cirratum. Next base: position 83,135 of record JAHRHZ010000262.1, read on the forward strand.
CATTAAACATTAATCAAAGAGCCCAAAATGGACTGGAGTCATCACATAAACACAACGGCTCCAAAAGCAGACCAAAGGCTAGGAATACTGCAGCGAGTAACTCACCTCCTAATTCCCCAAAGCCTGTCCACCATCTACAAGGCACATATCAGGAACGAAATGGAATACTCCCCACTTGCCTGGATGAGTGCAGTCTCAACAACACTCAAGAAGCTTGGCACCATCCAGGACAAAGCAGCCCGCTTGATTGGCACCACATCCATTAACATCCATTCCCTCCACCACGCCGCTCAGGAATAGCAGTGTGTACTGACTACAGGATGCACTGCAGAGGTTCACCAAAGATCCTTAGACAGCACCTTCCAAACCCATGATGCCATCCATCTCGAAGGACAAGGGCAGCAGATACATGGCAACACCACCCCCTGCAAGTTCCCCTCCGAGCCACTCACCATCCTGACCTGGAAATATATCGCCGATCCTTTGCCACCGCTGGGTCAAATTCCCAGAGATCCCCCCAGAATTCTTTCCTTTACAGTGGGGTCATGTCTGGGGGCATTCAGAAGGTCAGCACATTGAGCTGGGAGATGAAATCAACAGGATCGAATGCAAGCTCGCTCAAGCTCTGGGCCGGAGATGTAGAGGATTGGACCATGCTGAGGGAAACAGACTGCTGCCATTCAGTCTGTCTACTTCGTACACATCACCGGCTCGAGAGAATGTCTCCCATTCAATAAAAATGCTTCTCAGGGAGTGCAACACCAAAACCCAAGCTTCATTGAGGCCACTGCTGTCTGGTGTTATTGGCCTCAGTACCTCCAGACCATGAGATGACGGCAGTGCCCATCTCTTATTGCCCTTGAGCTGAGTGTCTCGCTGGGCCATTTCAGAGGGCAGTTAAGATTCAGCCGCATCGCTGTGGGTCTGGAGTCACATGTAGGCCAGACCAGGTTAGGATGGTAGATTTCCTTCCCTGAAAAACATTTCTGGGTGCCACGTTATCGAAATGTATTGGAGAGAAGTAGTTCACAGGAACTATTCTGGGAATGAGAAATTCCAGTTAGGATAAAAGTTTGAAGAAGCTGGGACGGTTCTTCTTGGAGAGATGAAGGTTGAGAGGAGATTTGATAGAGGTCATCAAAATCATGACCGACAGATCAGCTAGGGAGAAGTTGCTTTCACTTGTAAAAGAAAGTCATTTGGATACAGAACTGGCTCAAAGCTAGAAGACAGAGGCTGGTGGTGGAGGGTTGCTTTTCAGACTGGAGTCCTGTGACCAGCCGTGTGCCACAAGGATCGGTGCTGGGTCCATTGCTTTTTGTCATTTATGTAAGTGATTTGGATGTGAATATAGGAGGCATGGTTAATAAGTTTGCAGATAACACTAAAATTGGAGGTGTAGTGGACAGCGAAGGAGGTTACCTCACAGAATAATGGGATCTTGATCAGATGGGCCAATGGGCCAAGAAGTGGCAGATGGAGTTTAATTTCAATAAATGTGAGGTGCTGCATTTTGGAAAAGCAAATTAGGACAGGATTTATACACTTGATGGTAAGGCCCTGCTGAACAAAGAGACTCTGGAGTGCAGGATGACAGTTCCTTGAAAGGGGAGTCGCAGGTAGATCGGAAAGTAAAAAAAAGTTTGGTACGCTTGCCTTTATTGGTCAGCGCATTGAATATGGGAGATGGCAGGTCATGTTGCAGCTGTACAGGACATTGAATCGGCCACTTTTGGAATACTGCATTCAATTTGGGTCTCCCTGCTATAAGAAGGATGTTGTCAAACTTGAAAGGATTCAGAAAGATTTCGAAAGATGTTGCTAGGGTTGGAAGGTTTGAGCTGTACAGAGAGGCTTAATTGACAGGGGTTATTTTCCCTGGAGGGTCAGAAGCTGAGGGGTGACCTTATTGGGGTTTATAAGATCATGAGAAGTGTGGATAGGCTGAATAGTCAAGGCCTTTTCCCAAGGTAGGGGAGTCCAAAACTAGAGGGCGTAGGTTTAAGGTGAGTGGGGAAAGATTTAAAAGGTACCTAAGGGCCAACTTTTTCACACAGAGGGTGTATGGAACAAGCTGCCAGAGGAAATGGTGGAGACTGGTACAATCACATTTAAAAGGCATCTGGATGGGTGCATGAATAGGGAGGGTTGAGAGGGATATGGGCCAAACACTGGCAAATGGGACTAGAATAATTTACAATATCTGGTCATCATGGACGAGTTGGACTGAAGGGTCTGTTTCCGTGCTGTACATCTCTATGACTCTAAACAAAGATAAGAGGGCACAGATTTAAAACGATGTGCACATAAAGCAAGGGTGGCATGAGAAAAGGTGTTTGAACACAACGAATGGTTTGGGTGTGGAATGTAGTGCCTGGAATTGCGGTAAGGCAGTTTCAACTGAATGGCATTGGATTGTCTTTGTTTGGATGGGTTTACAAGGATATGGGGAAAAAGGCAGGAGATTGACACTAGAAAGTAGAGTCTGCCAAGGCAGGATGCTCTTTTTCTGCACCGTAATGATCCCGTGACAGTGAGCCAAATGTCACGGTTACCAGTGGACTAATTTTATATTTCAGATTTGGCGTATCCCACCAGATGGTGTGGTGGGATTTGAACATGATGCCCAGGAGCTTAGCTTGGCACTGTGCCACCACCTGCCCTTGAAAGCCTTGCTCCTAATTGCTCTTCGGCTCGCGGGAGACAACGGCGAGTGAGGGAAGAATTGAACCCCTCACAAAGCTCTCCATGTCGACCTCAGCGAAGTCGGAATTGAAGCAGCACTGTGTTGCCAGGACTTGGTGTGCCCTGGGCTACCACAGATAGTCTAGCCTCGGGGCTGAGTGGTCACGGGTTGCTCTGCCTGGAAACAGATGATTGACAGGCTGCTCACTCCATTAACCGGCTCTGGGGCTGGGTGAGGGGAGTTGGGTTCTGGAGTCGAGCTGTGGACCTGACAATGTGTAATGAACAACAGCCGTTAACAGTATATTCCTGTTCTGATTAAATTCGGCTTTCACTTTAACAGGAATTAACTGCACCATTTATAATTAACACAGTGACAGCGAAGACAGTTACGGGGAAGGCAGATGCTGAGCGCAGTCTGTGGATGTCAGCCCGTTTCCATGCCGCTGTCAGTTCTCAGAGGCAGAATTTAGTGTGCGTCTTTCTCCGAAAGAAAAAAATTTAAACCAATTTGCAAAACGCTCATCCACTCAGTCACGTGGGGCATGCGCATTACATGCCTAGTGACTGCAGAAGAGCAAAAAACAACTTTAAGGTGTGATCTGCCTGCTGCATTTAATTTGATTTGATTTATTATTGTTGCCTGTCGTGAAAAGTATTGTTTTGCGTGCTATCCGGGCCAAATCACACCTTACCTAAGTGCATCAGGGTTACAGGACAGCATGCAGAATATAGTGTTGCAGGCTCAGAGAAGGTGCAGAGAAAGATCCATTCACAAGTCAACAGGCTGGAGAGTGGCAGATGGAGTTTAATTTGGATAAACGCGAGGTATTGCATTTTGGTAAAACAAACAAGGGTAGGACTTATGCGATTAAAAGCAAGGCCTTGGGTCAGTGTTGTAGGACAAAGGGAGTTGCATTTGTGGCACAACCTATGGACACCATAGCAACAGCATGCCACCTCAACCACATAGCTGGCTGCCAACTTGCCTTTGAAGAAAACAGAGCATGGACATGGCTGTCTAGATGTGGAACGGATAGACATTCTCCCTGGGCGACTATGAATCAGGATGTGATGAGCTCCATTAAAATCAGCAGTCACCAAAATACAAGGGTTCAGGGACGTAATTCTTTGGAATTTGCATCACATATAGACAGGGTGGTTGAGAAGGCATTTAGCACACTTGCCTTCATTGTCCTGTCCTTTGAGTATAGGAGTTAGGACATTATGTTGAGGCTGTACAGGACATTGGTGAGGCTTCTTCTGGAATACTGTGTCCAGTTCCGGTCACCCAGTTATAGGATGGATATTATCAAGCTGGAGAGGGCTCAGAAGAGATTTACCAGGATGTTGCCAGGAATAGTGGGTTTGAGTTCTATGGATAGGCTGGGACATTTTTCACTGGAGTGTAGGAGGTTGAGGGCTGACCTTGTAGTGGCTTATAAAATCATTAGGGGTATAGAGAAGGTGAATGGCAGGTGTCTTTTCCTTTGGGTGGGGGGATTTCAAAACTGGGCGGCATATTTTTAAGGTGAGAGGAGAGAAATTAAAAAAAAAGACATGAGGGACAATTTCTTTACACAGAGAGTGGTTTGTGTGTGGAATGAAGTTCCAGACGAAGTGGTGGATGTGGGTATAGTTACAACATTTAAAAGACATTTAAGTATATACATGAATAAGAAATGTTCGGAGGGATATGGGCCAGGAGCAGGCAGGTGGGACAAGTTTAATTTGGGACTACAGCTGGCATGGACTGGTTGGTCTGAAGAATCTGTTTCCGTGCTGTATGAGTCTAAGCCTGAAACAGCAGGGAAGAAGCCATTATTGAGTCTGTTGGTAAATCTACAGGCAATTAGTCAGCTACCATGGGCTGCATACTCGAAAATCAGGGTCACCATTGGTACTTTTCAGAACAGAGATCGTTCATCTACAAGGGGCCAGGAAACCTCTTTAGAAGCTGGTGGGGGTAAGTGGTTGTGAAGGTCAAAGCAAACAGTGCGGAGACCCAACGCCCTGGATGCAGTGCCATCAGACGTTCGATGTCCTGACTTGAGTGATCAAGGTCAGTGAAAGAATCTCCAAACATCACGTGACGAAACAAAAAGCTACAGATGCTAGTAACCCGAACCAAAACCGGAAGGTGCGGGAGAAACTCAGCAGGAAATCAAAGTTAACGTTTCGGGTCGAGTGACGCTTGCTCAGAACTCCAGGAGGAGGTGTAACAGTTAACAAGGAAACAGCAAAGAGTCAAGGCCTAGTCATCAAAGGTAGCCTCAGTTCTGGATCAGTCTGTCGGACATAGCAGTGAAGGAATGCCAGTTCCTGTTCTTCAGGACGCAGCCAACTGGAAAAGCACCTTCAGCAGTCCTCTCCATTTAAGAATGGCCAGCGGGTTAGGGGAATGGGAGACATATTGGGAGGACCCACACCAATGTCCGCCCAACAGCCCCACTGGGAGAGAGGTGGATACTGCTGAGGTGGAGGGGGGGAGATTTCAAGGGCACCTCCGAACGGGCCAAAAACCCAGATGGCACAGGTCTTCGATGTTTCGCAGAAGAAGCGAACGCAAAGTGAGGAGGAAGCTTTTCTCGCATCGAGCAGCTCGAAACCAAAACAGACATTGCTGGGGAAACTCAGCAGGTCTGGGGAGAAAGAAACAGAGTTAACGGTTTGACTCTGCTGGCCCTTCATTGGAACTGGTAGAGCAGCTAAGAAAGTGGGGGTATTTGTGCTGGAGTCGTGGATGGTAGGGGGTGGGGGTGGGGGGGGAAGGGGGCAAGAGGATGGTAGGTGGAGATGGAACCCAAGGGAGACAGAATAATGTGTAAGGGGTATGCATATGAAAGGACTGTTGATAGTAAGCCAGGGCAAAAAAGAAGCTGAATAAGTGATAATGGGAGCTGACAGGAGGAGAGAATGTGTTGACGATACTGAAAGCAACCCATGTCATAACAGAACCCAGTGTGGAGGGTAGGCCAAAACACATGGAAGGACAAAATCAGGCTCTCAAGATATTGACCTCAATGTTGAGTCCCAAAGGCTGCGGGGTCCCCAAATGAGATGTTGTTCTTCGAGCTTGCACTGATACACACTGGAGCACTGCAGTAGATGTTTTCTCACTCAAAGGGTGGGCAATCTCTAGAATTCCTCTTAGAAAAGATGCTCAATCACTGAGCATTTCCAAAACAGAAAGGGACAGATTTTGGGGAATTAAGGGAATGGTGTTAAGAAGGTATAGGTTCGTTCGGAGATCCGCTGTAAGCTTTGGTGATTGGTGAAGCAGATTGAGGGGCTGAGTGACCATCTCCGGCTCCTATGTCTGATGCATTTTGTGCGTTCGATATTTATCTAATTGTGTTACTAACAACGTCAGGCCCCTGCATTGTGTAGAAATTCCAGTCAAGCCAACACACGGGAATAACAGACGCAGTATCACCCCGGCAAGTGACTGACAACAAAAGGGAGCTACTGAAACTCATTGTACCGAAAGTGGCACTAATGGCCCAAAATCTATCTCATACATCAAGCCAGAGGTTTTGCTAAGGGACATGGACAATTAAACTTCTTATACTTCTGCAGGTAATAACAATCCCATTTATCTCCCGAAATGAATACTGTATTCCCAGCCAGAGGGATAGAAACTAATTACTGAATTGAAACTGACTCCTTCACGAGCCTGTCGCATGGCCAAACTACACTTGGCTTTTGAACGAAAACTTTAACTATACATTTCCATACTCTTGTCTCCCTGGCAAAAATCTCATTTACTATAAACATCACGATGTGTGAATTGAATTGGTGATACCACATCCAGACTCCTGTCTTCCTCAAGTCTGAATCTCCTTTGGCACCTGGTTCTGGCAGAGAACCTGCATTCGCACGAAAATTGGAGGAAGAGTGTATACCATCATCAAATTGCTGGACTTTTATCAATTTCGAAAGGAATCCTCCGGCCAACAGCTCAGAAGGACAAAGATATGACCTGAACACTGACCTCCTAGGCTCAGACAAAAATCTCATGCAGCAATGGATTTGTTTCTTCTTTTTCTTCAACTTGCTTTCTCCAAACAAAAAAATCCTTTATTCTATGCCTGCAAGTGGATGTGTTTTTGTGCCTGAGATGTCATAGAGTCATACAGCATGGAAACAGGCCCTTCAGCCCAACCAGTCCGTGCCCACCATAATCCCAAACTAAACTAGTCCCACCTGCCTGCATTTGGCCCACATCCCTCCAAACCTTTTCTATTCATATACTCATCGAAATGTCTTTTAAACATTGTAACTGTACCCGCATCACCACTTCCTCAGGAAGTTCATTCTACACACGAACCACTCTCTGTGTAAAAACGTTGCCCCTCATGTCCTTTTTAAATCTTTCTCTTCTCACCTTAAAAATAAGCCCCCCTAGGGAAAAGATCCTTATCATTCACTTCATCTATACTCCTCATGATTTTATAAACCTCAATAAAGTCACGTCTCAACCTCCTACACGCCAGAGAAAAAAGTTTCAGCCTATCCAGTCTATTTTTACATCTCAAACTCTCTATTCCAGGCTACATCCTGGTAAATCTTTTCCGAACCCTCACCAATTTAATAATAGCTTTCCTATAACAGGGTGAACAGAATTGGACACAGTATTCCAGAAGAAGCCTCAGTGACGTCCTATAGAATCTCAACATGACCAAGTGTGTGTGTGTGTGTGTGTGTGTGTGAAAGTGTGTGTGTGTATATGTTTGTGTGTGTGTGTCTGTTTGTTGTGAGGGAGTGTGTGTGTGTGTGTCTGTCTGTCTGTCTGTGTGCGTGTGAGTGTGTATGTATGTGTGAGTGAGTGAGTGTGTGTGTGCATAGGTATGTGTGTGTGTGTGTGTGAGAGAGACTGTGTGTGTGTGAGAGTGTGTGTGTGTGAGAGAGAGTGTGTGTGTGTGTGTGTGTGTTATGATACGGATCCCCAGATACGGAGCCAGTAAAGGTGAGTGTGGGTAGGGGGGTAGGGAGGAGATAGGTCAGTCCAGGGAGGACAGACAGGTCAAGGGGGCGGGATGATGTTAGTCGCTAGGAGATGGGGGTGTGGCTTGAGGTGAGAGGAAAAACCGGTTAGGGAGGTGGAGATGAGCTGGGCTGGTTTTGGGATGCGGTTGGGGGAGGGGAGATTTTGAAACTTGTGAAATCCACATTGATGCCATCGGGCTGCAGGTGAGCAGTCCGTTGACCAGCTTTCTCCTTCACTGTCAACCACTCAGCCGATATTTGTATCATTCACACACTCTGTGGGCCAGCCCACATTCTGGCCTAATAACCATCCATAGACAGTGAGGGAGCCAACAATGAGCCCTGTGGGACCCACACAAAACAGCCCTCCACTTCCAAAAAAATGCACCCATGGATTAATAGTCATTGCATCTCCAATTTTTGGATCGAATTTAGCCAGCTGCCCCAGATCCCTTCAGTCGAGTTTCTTCACCAGGACTTGACACAGAAACCTTGCTAAAACCAGTCAGAGACCTCAGCTCGATGGGCCGAGCAGCCTCCTGCACAATGATACTGCAAAGAACCAAGGTACAGAAGCAGCGAGTTCTCTCCGACAGATTTTAGCAATCTCTTGGGCTCCTGGTCATTCTTGGGACTATCATTTGTCAACAACAGTGTTACATTGTGGAGGATTTAATAGCTAGTCAGTGCCCAGCTTCTGATGTAACACTGTATGACAATTCTGTAGAATATTTTGATACATGATAGCAGCATGCAGCTCATCACATGAACACCAGTGCCTGCATTGAAGTGGAGCAGAAAGACAATATGTGTACGGTTGAGAGAGAGAGAGAGAGAGGTTTTAATGGAGAAACAGAAAGGATCAGAAAGGAAGTCAGACGGAAAGAGTTATAGCATAAAGTAGGAGGTACCCACAAACAGAATAGAGCTGTGAGGGGGGTACAAGCTAATCAGTACAGCTACAGTCAGTAACACAGGGTGCTGGGGGGGCGAGGGGTTAGTGAGTGACAGTGCGGGGGAGAGGGATTAACATCAGTACGGATACAGTCAGTAACACAGGGTGCTTGGTAGGAGAGGGGTCACTGAGTGACAGTGTGAAGGAACTGGATTAACATCATGTGGGTGCTGAGCGGAAGGTTGCTGAGTGACAGTGTGAACGGTCTGGATCATCAGTGAAGAAAATTGATTAAATTAGTCACAGCAAATGATATTGTCCAGCAGCAAGAGCTCTGTCTGAACAAGGACAATAGAAATCGCAGTAAACACCCATTGGAGCCATCGTGAAGTACCCTGACAGTCACAGGGTGGAGCTGTTATGGAGCTAATAGTCATGGCCATCCATCTCTCCACCATGAAGCCATTAGTGATGGTGAACCTCTGTTCTAAGATCTCCTGTCCTTCTGCAGCATGACCACAACTTCCTTCAATACAGTCAGAAGCAGGAGATGTTCTCTTCAATAGTGAGACTCCCTGGATGATTAGACTGCCTGTGGATACAGTCCCTCTGCGTTTCTGTTTCTAGATTAACCTCCAGCCCGGTGAACCAAGATCTCTGCTCTCTTCTGATTCTGACCCATTGAACAGGCTCAATTTGAATCACATTAGCTCTAGTGGTGTGCATGCAGTTGCGTAGCTCTGGAATTCTCTTTTGAAACATCTCTGCCTCTTTCTCTCTCCCTCGACTCTCACAAAAAAACCACTGTTGAGCAAAATTAGTTCACTTAATACCATCCAAGTGAGGGCTCAGTGTCTGATCACACTCCTCCCACGAACCTTGAGATACATCATTAGATTGTTAGCTAAACGTTGAAAGGTCTTGATTCCTCACACAATCAGCTCCAATATGTTCATGAGCCATCGCTTCTTTGTGTTTAACTACCCACCATATCGAACCACTGTATGCAATATATACTCATATTAATGACTTAAATGAGGGAACCAAACGTAAATATCTCTAAGTTTGCAGACGACGCAAAACTGGGAGGGCGGTGAGCTGTGAAGAGGATGCAGAGATGCTTCAATGTGACTTAGACAAGTTGAATGAGTGGGCAGATGCATGGCAGATGAAATATAATGTGGATAAATGTGAGGTTAACTACCTTGGTAGAAAGAAAAGGTGGATTATTATCTGAAAGGTGATAGATTGTGAAGGGGGAAGGTGCAATAAGTCCTGGGTGTCCTTATGCACCAGTCACTGAAAGCAAACGTACAGGAGCAGCAGGCTGTGAAAAAAGCAGAAGCTATAAAAACCAAAGGAACTGTGGACGCTGTAAATCTGAAACAAAAACAGGCATTGCTAGAAAAGCCCAGCAGGTCTGGCAGCATCTGTGGGGAAAACGTTTCGGTTTGAGTGACCCTTCGTAAGAACTGTTAACTCTGATTTCTCCCCACAGATGCAGTCAGACCTGCTGGGCTTTTCCAGCAATTTCTGTGAAGGTAAATCGAACGTTGGTCTTCATAATGAGAGGATTCTAGCTCGGGAGCAGGGATGTCTTGCTGCAATTATACAGGGCCTTGGCGAGGCTACACCTGGAGTGCTGTGTGCAGTTTTGGTTCTCCTTTTCTGAGGAAGGATGTTCTGGCGGTGGAGGGAGTGTGACAAAGATCTACCAGACTGATTTCTGGGATGGCAGGACTGACGTATGAAGAGACACCGGATCAGTTAGAATTATATATTCTTTGGAATTTAGAAGAATGAGGGGGTTATCCGATAAAACCATATAAAATTCTAACAACTGTAGACAGGAAGGATGTTCCTGATGACTGGGAAGTCCAGAACCAGAGGGTCACAGTCTAAGGATACAGGGCAGACCATTTAGGACTGAGATGAGGAGACATGTCTTCACCCGGAGAGTGGCGAGTCTGTGGAATTCTCTGCCACAGAAAATGGTTAAGGTCAAAACATTGAATTTTTTTGAGAAGGAGTTGGATACAGTTCTTAGGGTTAAAGGGCTCGAAACGTATGGAGAGAAAGCGGGAACAGGGGGACTGTGTTGGATGATCAGCCATGATCATATTGAATAACTGAGTAAAGCCTACTCCTGCTCCTTTTCACAATCCAATTGGTTGAAAATATGAACGGCTATTTCAAACCAAGTGTCTCCTGCAGGAGAACGACGAGATTCCAATTTATTTCCGTTTGTCGTTGTCACCAGTGACGGAGTTCTGTCACTTTGGCCTGGCAACGGGGAAAAACACGGTCAAAATGCCTGACGACTGTGACACAAATATTCACCCGAAGCCTGAGGCCTGTTCATCTCGCTCTTCCTTTCCCCAAGCCCATCGGAACAAAATAAATATCCAGAGAGAGAGCCAGAATGTGCAAACATCTCGCGGCAAGTTGGAGGATTTGATTGGGTGGGACATGTGAAGGTAGGAGAAGCAGTGAGTAGTAACTTGAAGCTAGATGTGGGCAGTAACCCAGCGGCCATGTTATCCTTGTGTGTGTGTGTGAGAGAGAGAGAGAGAGAGCGGGCCTGGCCAGCTCTCCCTCAGTCGTGCTGTCACACCCACTGAGCTCTGCGATGGCTGATCTGAGAAATCGAGTTGGCTTGCTGTCCCCTTCATGACCACAGCTCTCACTGTCCCTGTCGTATCAATTTTCCCCAGCACTACACAGCCTGTCGCTGTGAATTTACAAGGAGGGTCTGGGCAGCACACACACACACACACACACACACACACACACACACACACACACAC
>JAHRHZ010000262.1:94520-106858 GCA_024137785.1 Ginglymostoma cirratum
CACACACACACACACACACACACACACACACACACACACACACACACCGAGGGTGGTTCCATGCCAAGGCGAGGAGTGGGTAGGCTGTGGGGATGGCGAGGCAGCACCTGAGCTGGCCTGCACGCTGTCTCTGTCATGGTCAGAGGAATCCGTGGGAGCGAGCAGGGAGAGGGGATGGGACGGGGTGGTGCGAGGGTCGGGTTTGCGTTGGACCAAACCAGCATCGGTGAGCTGCTCTGTAGAGAAACAGCATTGAGGCTACAGCCCAAGCAGTATAGCAAAGGCACCTCTTTCTCTCTCTCTCCCTGTCTTTCTCTATCTATCTGTCTCTTCCACTCTCTCTCTATCTATGTCACTCTCTCTGTCTATCTATCTCTCCTTCACCCTCTCTCTTCCCTATCTCTTTATCTCTATCTCTCTCTCTCTACCTGTGTGTGTCTCTCTCTCCCCCCCATCTGTATCTCTCCCCTTTCTATCTCTCTCTCTCGCACCCTCTCGTTCTCTCTTTCTCTTATTCTCTCTTGCTCTCTCAGTCTCTTGCTTTCTATCTATCTCTCTCTTGTACCCTCTCTATGTCTGTCTCTATCTCACTCTCTCTACCCCACTCTCTCTATATCTCTTCTACCCTCTTTCAGTCTATCTCTCTCCCGGTGTGTGTTTGCCAACACTGACTACATTTGACAGGGTGGGACATGTCGTCTCCTTAGCTGAATGTCCCTGTCTCTTGCCTCACTCTCCATCACCACACCCACCATCCCCACACAGTGGCAGGACACGAGCATCTGCAACTGGCCCTGCCTCTTGCTGGGAAACAATCAGAGACTGGTCCTAGTGAGGGGGATAGAGGCAGAGAGAGAGAGACAGTGAGAGAGAGAGAAAGGGTGGGGGGGGTGCGTGCAGAGGAACAGGTAGAGGCAGAGAAAGTTAAAGGGGGCAGAGATAGAGACAGAGATGGAAGCAGGGATGGAGAGGGAAGAGCGAGGGATTAAAGCAGGAGAGAGAGACAGAAAGGGAGAGGGGGCCGTGAGAAAAGAAAGAGGAAGAGGCAGAAGAAGTGATGGAGGCAGACAGATAACGAGAAAGGGACAGAAGCAGAAAGAGAGAGAGGCAGAGGGAGAAACAAGGAGAGACAGAGAAAAAAATGAGGTAGAGAGATATGTAGAGAGTGATGGAAAGAGAGAGATAAAGAGAGACGGACTGAGGTAGAGATAGAGAGAGATGAAGAGAGGGACAGAAGCACAGAGAGAGGTAGATGGAGGTGAAGAGAGACAGACAGATGCAGAGAGAGAGGGAGAGAGGGGAAAGAGAAACAGGCAGATAGAGAAAGAGAGAGAGAAGCAGAGTAAATGTTACATTTGACAGAAGACTATGATGGGGTTTGATAGAGGGATTGAGAGAAAATGTTTCTGCTTGTGGGGAGTTCCAAAAGGAAGGGCCAAAAATATAACAGTCACAAATCTGATTGGAAAGTCAAGAGAAATCTTTAAGGCAGAGATTCATAGAATCCCTACAGCAAGGAAGCAGGCCTTTTGGCCCATCAAGTCCACACTGACCCTCTGAAGAGAATCCCACCTAGACCTGCACCCCTACCCTATCCCTGTTACCCTGCATTTCCTGTGGTAACCCACCCAATCTACACATCCCTGAACATTTAGCATGGCCAATCCACCCTAACCTGCCCATCTTTGGACTGTGGGAGGAAACCAGAGCACCCGGAGGAAACCCACGCAGACACAGGGAGAATGTGCAAACTCTGCACAGACAGTCACCCCAGGGTGGAATCAAATCCGGGTCCCTGGCGCAGTGAGGCAGCAGTGCTAACCACTGAGCCACCGTGCCGCCCTAAATTGGATGAATGTGAGCCTCACTATAAGGTGACTGACCGTCTTTTATTTATTCACAGAATGTCAGCATCGCTGGCCGGGCCAGCATTTATTGCCCGTCCCTAGTTGCCTCTTCAGAAGGTGAGGGTGAGCTGCCTTCTTGAACGGCTGCAGTCCACATGCCGTGGCTTGACCCACTGGAATTCCACTACTTAGATCCAAAGGGACTGAAGGATATCCCTCATAGGTTGATGATGGGTGATCCATCCAGATCCATCGCTGTTCAATTTGCAGTGATTTTGTGAGGCCATCTCAGAGTTAACCACATTCGCTGTGGGCCTGGAGTCTCGGGTAGGCCAGGCCAGGTAAGGATGGCAGATTTCCTTCCCGAAAGGACGCGAGTGAATCTGAATGGACTCACTGAACGATTGTTAGTCTGAACAGTCAATTCAGCTTTGTTAAATGATGGGACTGAAATAACACCAGCTGCAGCAGGAGGTTTGGAATCCACCTCTCGTGGAATTTCACCCTGGAGCTCTAGGCCCTCAGCCCACTTACCACAAGGCCACAGTCTCCAGCTGGCTGGGTTTGAGGGAACGCTAGAGGAGGATGTGTGGGAGAAGACAGCGTGTCGAGAAGGGTGGGAGGAGGTTTGTGCAGCAGCATTAACCCAATGGGGCTAAATGGCCTGTTTCCAATGCCACATGTTCTGGCCAACTGAGATAAGGTAGGTTACTTACATTCAGAGCCTGTGGGCTATAGATCCTGCCAGCTCCCAGTCCATCACCGTACCCACCTGTCTGGTTGATAACATGGCGCAGCGAATCCACCTGGAACAGAGAACACCAGGCTTTGGTCACACCATTCCACCATTCCCCATCGCCTGGCAATGGTGCCCATCCTCACTGCGCTGTGAGCTGGCACTGCACGACAGCACTGGAGGGGCACGGTGCTCTACCTTACCATCGTACTCCATCACCTCTCCATGTAGATTGTATGGGGGGGACACGGGTGCGCAGAAGGGTTTGCCCAGAGCCGAAAAAAAGCCAAGCTTCCGACTAGTGGAAAGGGTTTTTTTGTTTAAATTCATTCACGGGATGAGGGCAAGACCAGCTATGCCCATAAGATGAGGCAGCCTACTTATATTCAGAGCCTGTGGGCCAAATTTATTGCCCGTCCCTAATTGCCTGCATGGAAAACGACCTTTTGGTTCAACTTGTCCATGCCGACCAGATATCCTAAATAAATCTAGTCCCATTTGCCAGCATTTGGCCCATATCCCTCTCAACCCTTCTTATTCACATATCCATCCTGATGCCTTTTAAATGCTCCAATTGTACCAACCTCCACCTCTTCCTCTGGCAGCTCATTCCGTACATGCACCACCTTCTGTGTGAAAACATTGACCCTTAGGTCCCTTTTAAATCTTTCCCCTCCCACCTTAAACCGACACCCTCAAGTTTGGGACCCCCCTACCCTGGGGTAAAGACCCTGACTCTTCACTCTGTCCATGCCCCACATGATTTTATAAACCTCTATAAGGTCACCCCTCAGCCTCTGACGTTCAATGGAAAACAGCCCCAGCCTATTCAGCGTCTCCCTGTCGCTCAAACCCTCCAAACCCTGGCAACATTTTTTCTGAACCCTTTCAAGTTTAACAATATCTTTCCTACAGCAGGGAGACCAGAGTTGAACACAGTATTCCAAAAGTGGCCTAACCAACGTCCTGTACAACATGACCTCCCAACTCCTATACTCAGCGCACTGACCAACCAAGGCAAGTGTATCAAAGGAGTTGAGGGACCTCAACTGGCCTCAGTGCCCCTCTCCTGGACCCAGGATGGAGAAATCACTGGGAGGCCTGGGAATTCCAAACATAGATCGGGATGGCATGGGAACAACGCTGTAGCAGAAGAAACGCAGATGAGAAAAAAGAGGAAGACTCGTGTTGGTATAGCATTTGCTGACCATGGGACATCTCAAAAGTGCCTTAATGGCAGTAAAGCAGCTCGGAAGTATAGTCACTGTTGGACTGTAGCAAACTGAGCTGGACTAGCCATTGGAGTACTGTGGCTACAAGAGCAGGTCGGAGGCTAGGAATCCTGCAGGGAGGAACTCAATACTTATTGTGTTTCTCTGAAGGGATCAAAAGGTATGGGGAGAAAGCAGAAACAGAGTACTGAGTTTGGTAATCACACATGATCATATTAAACAGCAGAGTAGGCTCAAAGAGCCAAATGGTGTATTCCTGCTCCTATATTCTGTATTTCTATCTCCTGACTCCTCAAAGCCTGTCCACCATCTACAAGGCACAAGTCAGGAGTGTGATGGAATACTCCCCACTTGCCTGGGTGAGTACAGCCCCAACAACACTCAAGAAGCTTGGCACCATCCAGGACAAAGCAGCCCCCACATGATTGACACCACATCCACTCCCTCCACTACCGCCGCTCAGTCACAGCAGTGTGTACCATCTACAAGACGCACTGCAGAAACTTGCCAAAACTCCTCAGGCAGCATCTTCCAAACCCACGACCACTTCCACCTAGAAGGACAAGGGCAGCAGAGACATGGGAACACCGTCCCCTGCAAGTTCCCCTCCGAGCCACTCACCATCCTGACTTGGAAATATATCCCTGTTCCTTCACTGTCACTGGGTCAAAATCCTGGAATTCCCTCCCTAAGGGTATTGTGGGTCTACCTACAGCACATGGACTGCAGCAGTTCAAGAAGGCAGCTCAGCACCACCTTCTCAAGGGGCAACTAGGGACGGGCGATAAATGCTGGGCCCGGCCAGCGATGCCCATGTCCCACAAGTGAATGAACTTTTATTTAACAACATAACAGCTGATTTGTGTACAGCGAGCTCCCACAAAGAGCAGCGCTCCAACAACCTGACAATTTATTGTTGATGAAATCGTGAAAATGGCAAGATAATTCCTTGACACTACATACTGAAAATGAAGGTTCACTAGATTTGAGTGAAAAAGCTGTCAGATAAATTAAAAGAACTCTATCATCAGAGACGTAGTTTTGCAAAAACGTTTATGCCATGTGGGCACCTCTGGCCAGGCCAACAGTTATTGTCCATTTCTAACTGCCCAGAGGGTAGATAAGAGTTGACCACATTGCTGTGGGTCTGGGGTCATACACAGGTCAGGGCAGTCGATTTCCTTCTCTAAAGGACATTTGTGAACCAGATGGGTTGACGACATTAGCTCATTGTGAATTGTTTTATTGAACTCAAACTTTACACATTTCCCTCAGTGGGATCTGAGCCCACGTTCCTCAGAGCATTCGGTTTTGGATGACTATCCATGAGACCACCCACCCACCTGAAAGGCTTTACCCTCCCTGTGTTGCTGCACACCGTAACTCCAAGGGGTGGGCCACAATACAAAACTTAGACTCAAGAAATAAGTCACACAACTCTTGTGGTGCATTCGGAGGCCATTCGGCCCTCTATGCTTGCAACTGCCCTTCCAAAAGCGTCATTATCTGGTGCCAATGTC
Organism: Ginglymostoma cirratum; assembly: GCA_024137785.1. NCBI lineage: Eukaryota > Metazoa > Chordata > Chondrichthyes > Orectolobiformes > Ginglymostomatidae > Ginglymostoma > Ginglymostoma cirratum. The sequence goes on from JAHRHZ010000262.1 coordinate 99,856, forward strand.
CTGCTTTTATGCCAAATTGTTGCATATATCCCTGTCCAAATAATCATTAAATGCCTACTTGAATACTTCAAGTGAAAATGCTCCCCATCATGTTTCCAGTCAGCGCTGTTTGTGTCATAAGGAGAGGTTGGGACCTTTTCCCCTCGAGCATAGGAGGTTGAGGGGTGACCTTACAGAGGTTTATAAAATTATGAGGGGCACATTAATTTGAATAGCCAAGGTCTTTTTCCGAGGGTAGGGGAGTCCAAAACTGGGCATAGGTTTAAGGTGAGAGGGGAAAGATTTTAAAAGGGACCCAACGGGCAATTTTTTCACACAGAGGGTGGTGCGTGTGTGGAACAAGCTGCCAGAGGAAGTGGTGGATGCTGGTATAATGACAACACTTAAAAGACATTTGGACAGATACATGGATAGGAAAGGTTGAGGGATATGGGCCAAATACAGACAAATAGGACTTGTTCGGTTTGGGAAACTTGGACGGCATGAACGAGTTGGGCCAAAGGGCCTGTTTCCGTGCTGTATCACTCTATGACTCAATAACTGCCCGCTGTGTGAATAGGTTTCAGCTCACATCACTCTTGTTTCTTTTGCAATTCACTGTAAATTGTTGTAAAGGGGCCAGTACAGTGTGGGGCTGGAGGAACACAGCAGGTCAGGCAGCATCAGTGGAGCAGGAGAGTCGACGTTTCGGGTCAGGACCCTTCATCAGGACTGTGGATGGAGAAGGGAGCTCATAAATAAATAGAGGGAGGAGGAGTGGGGCTGGGGGAAGGTCGGTGGGATGGGGTTAGTGGGGATCGTTCAATGGGAAGGGTGGGGCGGATAGGTGGGAAGGAAGATGGACAGTTTATGTCAGGTCGAGGAGGCGGGGATGAGAGGGAGAGCTGGACATGGGATGAGGCTGGGGGTGGGGAGATTTTGAAACTGGTAAATTCTATGTTGAGGCCATTGGGCTGTAAGCTCCCGATGCAGAATATAAGGTGTTGTTCCTCCAGTTTACATGTGGCCTCACTATGACAATGGAGGAGGCCCAGGATGGCCATGTCACCCAGGGAGTGGGAGGGAGAGTTGAAATGGTTGGCAACCAGAAGGTGCTGTTGATTGCAGTGTACAGAGTGAAAATGTTCCGCGAATTGGTCACCAAGTCTGCGCTTGGTTTCTCCGATGTACATGTGGAGCAACGGATGCCATAGACCAGGTTTGAAAATGTACAGGTGAATCTCTACTGGATTTGCAATGATTTTTTTGGGGCCTTGGATAGAGGTGAGGTGGGGAGGCATAGAGGCAGGTTTAGCACCTCCTGCGGTTGCAGGGAAAGGTGCCGGGTGTGGTGGAGCTAGTGGGGAGCGGATGAGGGAGTGGCGGAGTGAGCGGTCCCTACAGAGAGCAGATCGGGGTAGGGAGGGAAATAACGTTTTGGTGGTGGGGTCGGATTGCAGGTAGCGGAAACGGCGGAGGATGATGAGTCGGATTCGGAGGCTGGTGGGTTGGTGTGTGAGGAGAAGGGGGACCCTATCCTTGTTGCTGGGAGGGAGGGGGTTCGAGGGCAGGAGTGCGGGAAATGCAGGAGATGCGGTTGAGGGCATTATGAATCATGGAAGGGGGGGAAGGAAATAATGGTCCTTGAAGTAGAAGGACATCTGGGATATCCGAGAGTGGAATGCTTTGTCCCAGGAGCAGAAAACATTGCAAACATGGCTTTTCAGCTGAGGATTTCCAATTGAATATCCATTCCATCTGACCGTAAACAAATTGTACAATCCTGACTGTATTTGAGATTATATTCCTCAGCCTGTTTTTACAGAAGGACAGCTTCACATTGGCTTCCCCAGAGTGACGCACTTCAAATCTGTCTAAATCTTTGCCGAAGGAATCGCTCAAAGTCCTGCATCAGAAGAAGTCTCGTAGCAATGAAGGTACCAATTGCACTATAAATGGTCAGAGGGTCAGTGTAACACCAATCTCTGATGCAAACAAAAACATGACAGTAACAATAAAATGTTGCAGCATTTAAATAGCTTAAAAGCTCTCAGTTATTCCTTGTAAAAGCTGTTCACCTGAGTTGTCCATAGAATAGAATCCCTACAGTGTGGAAACAGGCCCTTTGGCCCAACAAGTCCACACTGAACCTCAGAGCAACCCACCCCTCCCTGAACACTATGGACAATTTAGCATGGCCAATCCACCTAACCTGTACATCTTTGGACTGTGGGAGGAAACCAGAGCACCCAGAGGAAACCAACACAGACACGGGGAGAATGTGCAAACTCCACACAGACGGTCACTCAAGGCTGGAATTGAACCTGGGTCCCTGGTGCTATGAGGCTGTAATGCTAGCCACTGAGCCACTGTGCCTACCAGTTAGTCAACAAACAGTTTGGTCAATTTCTGATCACCTGGAATTGCAGCAAATGCAAGGCACAGAAACAGGCCATTCGGCCCAACCAGTCCATGTTGGTGTTTACCCTCCACTCCAGCCCCCTCCCCTCTTTCATTATTTGGATCCTCCATCCTTACCCCCTTTTCTCTTCTCCCTGACCTGCCTGTCCAGTTTGCCCCAAACCACTTCGATACTGTTCACTTCAACCACTCCCTGTGGGAGTGAGTTCCACATTCTCTCTGCTCTCTGGGTGAAGAGTTTTCTCCTGAGTTCCCTGTTGGATTTCCTGGGGACTATCCGGTATTGACAGTGTCTAGTCTACTCTTCTCCAAAACAGGAAACATTCTCTCTCTATCCATTCAATCAAAACTTCTCATTATTTGAAAAAGACTTACATGAGTCAGCCGTCAGCCTTCATTTTCCAAGAGAACAGAGACCCTGTCTGTTCATCTTTTCCCCGAGGTAAAGCTCTCAAACCTGATTTTATCGTATCGTGTGACAGGCCAAAACAGTACACAGTTATCTAATTGGGGTGGGGGGTTGGGGTTGTGGTGTGGGAGCTAACTAAGATTAGATAGAGGATTGTCCAGGCTTCACTATTTTTAAATTCGGTTGTCCAATATTTAAACCTTCAGGCTTGGGGATTATCTTTGTCGTAGCCTTACCAACCAGCATTGCTACTTTGAATGATTAGTGAGTTTGTGTGCTCAGATTCTCTTGCGCTTCCACCTCATTCAAATCCATATTTTAAAATAAATAATTGACCTCCTCATTCTCCTTATCATCCCTCCCCCTTAGGTGCATTGGCTCGCTGCACGTTGGGTCTGTCAGCTCACCGATGTCCTCTCTCGCAATTTGTTGCAGCCCTCCTCAGTACTGGGCATTTCACTTCAACCCAGGTCGCCAGCACATTTAAACTTTGCACCTTTTTTTAATACTCAAGTCAAAATGGTCTATGCAAAATAGTGACGAGGCACTGACCCTTGTGAGATGGTAGAGGCACCCGGGAGTTAGCTGAGGCATTACCAGTGTTCTCTCTGAGCTGTACCTATACTCAGCGGGCTCAATGGCCACACACAGCAGGCCTAAAGGGATCACACATCTGGCTAGCACTTTGCGAAGAGGCTGTCTTTCAGCCAGCTAGCTATCCATGACGAAGATTGCCCTCGGCTGAAGTAGGCGAACCCCAGCTGCGAGAGGATTGGTGCCCAAGGACCGGAGCCTCGGTCGTTGGGTTGGGTCCGGCCCTGGCGGTGGTGAAACGGGGGCGTGGGCCCCTGTGGTGAGAGATGTGACTCTGACATTGGCGCATGGCAGCAGTGAGACAGTGGTGGAGGAGAATTGGCCCAGCCAGGAGAATCGGCACCTGAGGATTGGCGACTCCAATGTTCGATTGAGTCCGGTGCAGATGGCAGCGAGGCGGTGGAGCAGAGGTGGCAGGGAAGGTGTCACCAATGACGAGCCAGCTCAAGAACTGATGGACTCCCCTTTCGCTACATCTTTCTTTTATTTTGTTCTGAAAACTATTCAAAATGGATCGTGGTGCCAGTGGAGTAGCTTTTCACAATATTTTACTGCTTTTCTCACCTTAAAACACACTTGGACAATAAAAAAAATCATTTGATCATGCAAGCTGGGAGTTTATTTATTCGTCCTGGAGGCAGAGGAAACTGCAAGGTGTAAGTATCCGCCGCCGTGGGTGGGGGGTGGGAATTGAAGTCCACAGCCGAGAGAGTTGTGGATACTTGTAACACACATAGGGAACCTCCGTGGAATACATCCAGTAAGTGTTGGCAACCCACATACAGAAACACCTCAACTTTTCAGGAAAGATGGCCATCGTGAAATGCTATCTCTCTGTCTCTCTCCGCAGTCCTGCTCAGTCCGTTTTCTCTTTGAGAACATCTTTGCAGCCCTAACTCTGTTCCACACCAGGCCTGGATTAAAAAGCGGGAGTGCACCCATTAAAAGGAAGAAGGTTAAAGGTATTCAGTGCCTGAGCAATGGCCCTGGACCCCTGCCTCCTGCACAATATCCCCATACAGATTCCGTAAATCCAGCAGCTTCCACTGTAACTTTCAACTTCCGACACCAATGGGATGGCTCAGACCTTGGAGTATAGGAGCCGGGACGTCATGTTGAGGATGTACAGGACGTTGGTGAGGCCTCTTCTGGAGAACTGCGTCCAGTTCTGGTCACCCTATTATAGGAAGGATATTATTAAATTGGAGAGGGTTCAGAAGAAGATTTACCAGAATATTGCTGGGAATGGAGGGTTTGGGATACAAAGAGAAGCTGGATAGACTGGGACTTTTATCACTGGAGTGTAGGAGGTTGGTAGCTGACCTTATAGAGGTTTATAAGATCATGAGGGGTGTAGATAAAGTGAACGGCAGGTGTCTTTTCCCTAGGGTGGGGGATTTCAAGACTAGGGGGCATATTTTTAAGGTGAGAGGAGAAAGATTTAAAAAATAACAAAGGGCAGTTGTTTTTTTACACAGACAGTGTTTCATGCGTGGAATGAACTTCCAGAGGAAGTGGTGGATGTGGGTACAGTCACAACATTTAAAAAGCATTTGGATAAGTTCATGAATAAGAAATGTTTGGAGGGATATGGGCCAGGAGCAGGCAGGTGGGACTAGTTTAGTTTGGGATTATGGTCGGCATGGACTGGTTGGGCCGAAGGGTCTCTTTCCATGCCGTATGACTCTATAATTGTATGAGAATTTCACTCTCGTGTGAATGGTTAGCTATCCTGTTAAAACTTTATCAGGATTCACAGAAGATGATGCACCCTATGCTAATTTTCAAACTGATATGCAATTGTTGGGTGCAGTCCCCTCGATATCCAAAGGTAATTATTTGCCATTTCCAAATGTTGTCACCCAGTAATCTCCCTTCCATCACACATAGTTAGGGAGTTAAATTACTACAAGCCTTAATGTTGGAGGGTAATCATTTCCCGTTGAATTCGGATAAGTTTTGTTGACAATTCTGAGCCAATCCCATCAGCAAATATAGCCACCACAGTCTGTAACCCATCAATTATTTTTTATTCATTTTGTGGGATGTGGTCAGCATTTCTTGCCCATCCCTAGTTGCCCCTTGAGAAGGTGGTGGTGAGCTGCCTTCTTGAACCGCTGCATTTCTCCTGCTGGAGGTTGACCCACAATGCAACTGGGGAGGGAATTCCAGGATTTTGGCCCAGCAACAGTGAAGGGACAGATCGAGTGTTTAGCGACATGGTGTGAAGACAACAGTCTCTCCACCAACGTCAGCGAAAGGAAGGAGCTGGTCACTGACATCAGGAAGCAGAGTGGAGGGCACTGCCCCTGTCTGCATCGATGGTTCTGAGGTGGAGATGGTCGAGAGTGTCAGGTTCCTGGAAGTGATGACCACCAACAATCTGTCCTGGTCCGTCCGCATTGACACTATGGTCGAGAAAGCACAACAAAGCCTCCTGAGGAAGTACAGGCTTGGGAAATTCAGCATGGCCAGAAAGACTCACCAATTTTTATGGAGGCACCATAAAAAGCGTTCTATTCCAATGCGTCACAACGTGGTATGGCAACTGCTGTTTCCAAGACTGAAAGAAACTGCAGACTGAACACAGCCCAGTCCATCACACCAAACAGTCTTCCTTCCACTGACTCAGGAAAGCAGCCAACATCATCAAAGACCCCTCCCACTCTAGTTATGCTGCCTTACACTCTATTCTGTCAGGCAGGAGCTGTAAAAGTTTGGATACATGTACGAACAGATTCAAGAACAATTTCTTCCCTGATGTTATCAGACTTTTGAAGGGACCTCTCTAATGTTAATGTTGATCTCTCTCTGCTCCTTCTCAGCAGCTGTAACACTGTGCCCTGCGCTCTGCTCTGTTACCCTGATGCACTTGTACCGTACGATCGGCCCTTAAAGCACAGAACACAACACTTTTCACTGTACCATGACAGTAATAAATCAGATCAGCTCACAGTTGCAAGGTAGCAGAATAAAACATTGCTCGAGAGCCTTGACACAAAATCCGAGGTGTACAGTCAATGCAGCCCTCAGGAAGCTTGAATGAGATGCTAAAACTCTCAGCTCCACCGGGTCAATGGAAGGCTCCACAGAATTGCAAAGGGTTTTAAAATTTGTGTTGCAAACGGTAATTTATCCCTCAACCAGCACCAGGAAGATAGATCATCTGCCTGTGATCGCTTTGCTGTTACCAGAACCTTGCTGTGTGCTCACTGGTTGCAACAGTTCCATCACAGCAAGAGTGACTATACTTCCAAAATATTTCAGTGGCTGCAAAATGCTTTGGGATGTCCTTTAATCATGAAAGGTGCTAGGCAAATGCACGACATTCTGTTGTTTCTTTCACATTCTCCTTACATTGCACAGACCAATGATACCTGTTATTTTACACATGAACTTTCTGAAGGAGTCGGGGGAAGGTTTTCCATCAGGATTAGATTCCAGTCTGTACCTCATTCCCGGGTCTCTGTTATTGTATATATAAAACCCCTGAACCCCTCAATTCGATTCCAGCTTGTAACTTTGCCAGGTACCTGTTATTCTATATATAATCCCCCAAACCTCTCGATTAGATTCCAGTCTGTAACTCGATCCCAGGTA
>JAHRHZ010000262.1:113703-124635 GCA_024137785.1 Ginglymostoma cirratum
CCAGCTCCTCACTGTGTTCCTCCAGCTCCACACTGTGTTCCTCCAGCCCCACACTGTTTTCCTCCAGCTCCACACTGCGTTCCTCCAGCTCCACACTGTGTTATCTCTATTTAAATGCAAATTGCTGTTGATGGACTTTTCCCTCGTGCAGTGACACCTTGGCCCCTGACAAAGCTTTGTGCCACTCTCCTGAAGTCAATGCTACACCACACAGCAGCTGCTCTTCCTGTCACTGGGACTCCCCAGCAAGGACATTCGGTGGATCAGCTTCCCTGCAGTGCCTGTTGGGTCACAGCCAATGGGTTAACCGGGCTGACACTGTGCAACTTCCAAACCCAGGGACCGAAGAATGAGAGCTGCATTCCTGCTCTGATGGTCATCACTCACTCTGACCACAAGCCCAGGCGATGCACTTATAGTCTGTGACAGCTCCTCGCTGGCTTACCATTCTGCTAGCTGGGTTGGGGTGGGGGGGGGAGGTGGTGAGGTGGAGGGTTTGCAAGAAAGGCAAGGGGCTTATTTAGATAACAATCAACATTATCCGTTCCTGCTCCTGATCCCAATCCTCACAATGTCTCCGTGCCTGTCCAGCAAGGAGGAGGGAGCAGGCCGCACCGTTCCTGAGAGGGAGGGAGTCACAGATTCCCTCATAGTGGGCGGTGTGGGGGGGGGGTGGTTTTCCTGGGGAGGCCACTGCTTCTTGAAGAGATGGAATCCAATGTGGGCAAAATGACACCAATACCGGGTGTGAATTTCCCCTCGGTAGATGCTGAAAGCCCTTCTGTTTGGTCATGTCAAATAGTTATAGAGGTCTACAGCACAGAACAAGGCCCTTTGGCCCACTGTGTCTGTGCCAGTCAAAACAACCACCTAACTGTTCCAATCCCATTTACCAGCATTTGGCCTTTTATACCTTGGCATTACAAGTTCACATCTTAAAACTTCACTGTTCTGAGGGTTTCTGCCTCTCCTACCCTTACAGGCAGTGAGTTCCAGATTCCCACCACCCTCAGGGTGAAAACCTTTTTCTTCACATCTCCTCTAAACCTCCTGCCCTTATGTTAAATCTATGCCCTCGGGGGTCACTGATCCCTCCATCAAGGGGAAAAATTTCTTCCTGTGTACTCTATCTATGCCCTTCATAATGTTATACATCTCAATCATGCCCCCTCTCTATCTCCTCTGCTCTAAGGAGAACAACCCCAGTCTCTCTTCCACACTGAACCTCTCCAGCACAAGTAAATCTCCTCTGCATCCTCTCTCGCGATATCACCTCCCTCCGATTAATGTGGATTCCAAAACTGCACACAGTACTCCAGTTGTGGCCTCACCAAAGTTTTACACAGTCCCAGCATAACCTCCTTGCTCTTAAACTCTATACCTCGGCTCATAAAGGCAAGTACGCCAAATGCATCCAGAACAATTTTATCTGCCTGTCCTGGTATATTAAGCGACTGGTGGCCATCCACATCAGGGTCCCTCTGATCCTCGGTGTTTCCCAGGGCCCTACCATCCATCGTGTATTCCCTTGCCTCGTCTGTCCTGCCCAAGTGCATCACCTCACATTTATCCAGATCCATAATGCACATAAAACCTCGGCCTTTTAAACATCGGCCCTGTCAGCTCAGAGAATGGGCGGACCTTTGCCACCAGGCAGCTCTTTTTCTTTCTCTCCTCCGGCTCATCTATTTCACATGCTCCCGGTGGAGTAGGCACCCTCCGGTGAGATGTAAACAGAAGGCTACCCAATGGGGAGGGTCACGCTGCGCGCAAGGAGAAGCAAATTCAACGGTAACAACTTGCATTTCGCTAGCCAAAAGCCCTCCGAGAAGGTTTGCATGGCAAACAGCAGGAGAGGTTTCAGGAGGGGAGTCCCTGGACCTTAAGGCTTTGGCAGCCAAATCCTGGTCACCGACAGTGGGCCAAGATGAAACGGCAATACGTGTGAGGCCAGAATTTGGAGGAGTGCTCAGATCTTGGAGGGTTAAAGAACTAGAGCAGGACGTGGAGATTGAGAGGAACGAGGCCATGGAAGGGGACCTGAACACAAGGATGATCGTTTTAATAAACACAAGTTGTTGCCAGGGTCAGGGAGTCAGTGTAGGGCACTGAGGATAAGGGTGACTTGCACAGGGATTTACTGTGAAACAAGAGACATAGGGCACATTATTGAATGAGTGCAAGTTTACGTAGGGTAGAAGATGGCCAGAGAGGAGGGCATTGCAATAACTCCATAAAGAGACACGGAAAACAATGTAGAAAGTGATTCAAATGCAGGACTACACACAGAGAGAGGCAGACAACATGAATAGAAGGTGGGGAAGTACAGAACAGGAATGCATGAAATAGATAGAAGTAATAACACCAGAACTGAGTTGATTCACTGTTAAAATGGGCTGGGATAATAAGACTAAACATGCAAAGGGGTGGGGGTGGGGAAGGCATTCCTAAAATATGCATGAAAATCATTTTATTGGTGCAATTCTAACCCCATAAGTAAGGACTCGATCTAATTCCAGACACTGAAGTGGGTCGGGTGGATTGTGTTTCAGTTGGGGGAGTATTCAGGCAACAGTGATCATAATGTAATCAGGTTTGGAATAATTAACTAAAAGGACATGAGACAATCAAGCTGATAAATGTTGACATTGTACAGGGTGTTGGTGAGGACCCATCCAGAGAACTGTGTCCAGTTCTGGTCGCCCTGTTATAGGAAGGATATGATCAAACAAGAGAGAGTTCAGCAAAGATTTACCAGGATGCTGCCGGGAATGGAGGGTTTGAGTTGTATGGATAGACTGGGACTTTTTCCCCTGGAGCATAGGAGGTTGAGGGCTGACCTTATAGAGGTTTATAAAATTATTAGGGGCATAGATAAGGTGAATAGCAAAGGTCTGTACCCTTGGGTGGGGGAGTTCAAAATTAGGGGGCATATTTTTAGGGTGAGAAAAGAAAGATTTAAAAGGGACCTGAAAGGCAACTTTGTCACAAGGAGTGTGTGTGAAATGAGCTGCCGGAGAAAGTGGCAGATGCAGGTATAATTGCAACATTTAAAAGACATTCGGATAAGTTCATGAGTAGGAAAGGTTTGGAGGGATATGGGCCAAACGCAGGCTGGTGGGACTAGTTTAGTTTGGGAACATGGACTGGTTGGACCAAAGAATCTGTTTCTGTGCTTTATGATTCTAGAAACCTGTTAACTTCAGTGAGATGAAAAGGGATCTGGTCTAGGTAGAGTGGAATTAAACACACGAACGAAAACAGAAGTTGCTGGAAAAGCTCAGCAGGTCTGGCAGCATCTGTGAAGGAGAAAACAGAGTGAACGTTTCGGGTCCAGTGACCCTTCCTCAGAACGGGAATTAAAAACTGCTACCCAAAACATTAATTCAATAATGGGAGGCCTTCAGAGAGAGAGAGAGGAGAGTAGCAAAGGGAGAAAGAAAATGTATCATGACCAAACTGAATGGTTAAATTATGAGAGATTAAAATAACATTGTAAAACAAGAAAGGATGAAAGCTTAGAACAGAGGACAGAGCGTGATATTAAAAAGAACAAAGGAACACTAATATAGGGAATAAAAATGACAAATGAAAGTAACAAGAGTAGAGTGTTGGTTAACTCGAATGGGATCTCAAAGGATTTTGGAAATAATTATCTGAATAGTAAAAGGGCAATCTAGGGGAGGGTTAGAACCCTACAGGAGGTCTCCTTGTGAAAACATAGGATCCGTTGAGCCGGTCCTGAATGAATCAGTCTTCACTGACAAAAGATGTTGATAATGTAACAGCGAGGGTGGGAGAAGCCGTGATACTCAGAGAGAGAGAGAAAAAACAAGGTCTGTCTTTGACACAGAACGAGCACATCCTGGCTTACGAAAGGTGGACATTGTAAAGGCTCAGGGGACAGTCTTATTGATAGGTATCTCCAGTATAAAAGTGAGGTGTTACATCAAACTATTAGAGAGCTTCCAATTTGGAGAGGATAGCAGGGGGTGCAGAGGAGGCGGTCGGATGGGTCTGTATGGATTTACAAAATGCTCAAGAAATCCTCTGGGATTTTTCAAAGTGTAACTTGCAGTGTTGACAGAGGGGAGCCAGTGGATGTGGTCTATTTGGACTTTCAGAAGGTTTTCAATAAGGTGCCATATAAGAGATTACTGTGTACAAATAAACATGGGATTTAGGGTAACAGGGTGTGGAGCTGGATGAACACAGCAGGCCAAGCAGCATCTTAGGAGCAGGGAAGCTTGACGTTTCGGGTTTCATCAGAAATGGGGGAGGGGAAGAGGGTTCTGAAATAAATAGGGAGAGAGGGGGAGGCGGATAGAGGATGGATAGAGGAGAGGATAGGTGGAGAGGAGGCAGACAAGTCGAAGAGGCGGGGATGGAGCCAGTAAAGGTGAGTGTAGATGGGGAGGTTGGGAGGAGTTAGGTCAGGCCAGGGAGGACGGACAGGTCAAGGAGTGCGGGATGAGGTTAGTAGATAGGAGACCAACCGCATCCCAAAACCAGCCCAGCTCGTCCCCGCCTCCCTAAACTGTTCTTCCTCTCACCTATCCCCTCCTCCCACCTCAAGCCCCACCCCCATCTCCTATCTACTAACATCATCCCGCCCCCTTGACCTGTCCGTCCTCCCTGGACTGACGTATCTCTTCCCTACCTCCCCACCTACACTCACCTTTACTGGCTCCATCCCCGCCTCTTCGACTTGTCTGCCTCCTCTCCACCTATCCTCTCCTCTATCCATCTTCTATCCGCCTCCCCCTCTCTCCCTATTTATTTCAGAACCCTCTTCCCCTCCCCCATTTCTGATGAAGGGTCTAGGCCCGAAAGGTCAAGCTTCCCTGCTCCTCTGATGCTGCTTGGCCTGCTGTGTTCATCCAGCTCCACACCTTATTATCTCGGATTCTCCAGCATCTGCAGTTCCTATTATCTCTGATGGGATTTAGGGTAGTCTGCTGACATGGATAGACAACTGATTTATAGACAGCAAACAGAGTGACTGGTAGGATCAATTTCCAGATCCCAGCGATTCACAATCCGTTTAATGATTTAGATGAGGGCACTTAAATGTAAATATCTCCAAGCCTGAGGACAACACAAAGCTGGGCGGGAGGGTGAGTGTGAGGAGGATGCAGAGATACTTCAATGTGATTTGGACAAGTTGAGTGAGTGGGTGAATACCTGGCAGACGCAGTCTAATGGGGATAAATACCAGGTTGTGTAGTGGTTATAATGAGGACAGTCAGCTAGTCCTCATAGAATATGAGTTCCCTGATTGGGGCTGTTAACCTGGTCCAATCAGGGAGCCCTGGCTGACAGATATAAACAGGAGCGTCAGACGTTCTGTTCACTCCGAGAGCTGGCTCTGAGGAAGTCGGACCAGCGTCAAGTTCTGTGCATCTATAAATAAAGGGTGACTCCGTGATGCGATACTGGTCTCTGGAGTTACTTCAGGTTGCTCACAAAAACAGAAAGGTGGACTATTATCTGAATGGTGATAGGTTGGGACAGGGAGAGGTGCAATGAGACCTGGATGTCCTTGTGCACCAGTCATTGAAAGTAAACATGCATGAGCATGCAGCAGGGGGTGAAGAAGGTAAATGGTATTTGGGTCTTCATAGAGAGGTTTCGAGGACAGGAGCAGGGATATTTCACTGCAAATTGTACAGGGCCTTAGTGAGAACACACCGGGAATATTGTGTGCAGTTTGGGTCTCCTTATCTGAGGAAGACGTTCTGGTGATGGACAGATTGCAACAAAGGCTTATCAGACTGATTCCTGGGATGGCAGGACTGGCGTAGGAAGACAGACTGGATCAGAAAGGGCTGGATTTCAGAAGAATGAGGTGGGGTTCTCATTAAAAAAAACTATAAAATTCCAAAAAGACTAGATAGGGGAAGGCAGGAAGGATACTCCTGATGACTGGAAAGGCAAGAACCAGGGGTCACAGTCTATGGACATGAGGTAGGGCCATTTCGGACTGAGATGAGGGAGAAATTTCTTCGCCCAGAGAGTGGTGAGCCTGTGGAATTCTCTGCCACAGAAAGCGATTGAGACCAAAACATTGAATGTTTTCATGAAGGAGTTAGAAATAGTTCTTAGGGCTACAGGGATCGAAGTGTATGGGGAGAAAGCGGGAACAGGGGACTGAGTTGGATGATCAACCATGATCATATTGAAGTGTGGAACAGGCTTAAAGGGCCAAATGGCCTACTCCTGTTCCTAGTTTCTACATTTCATAGAAATGTACAGGAGTTGAACCAGGGATGAGGGACTTCAGTGATACGGAGGGAATAGATTTAATTCCGTCACAGATCTGATCATCTCGTACAAGGCTCTCACTTGTTGCCATTGCTGTCTGTATGGACAAACTACGCCCACAGTCCCATTGGGAGGTACAAAGATTGTGACCCAGTGACAGTGAAGGAATGGCAATATATTTCCGAGTCAGGATGCTGAGTAGCTTGGAGGGGAACTTATAGATGATGGTGTTCTCATGTATCTGCTGCCCTTGTCCTTCGAGATGCAAGTGGTCGTGGGTTTGGAAGGTGCTGTCTGAGGATCTTTGGTGAATTTCTGCAGTGCATCTTGTAGATGGTACACACTGCTGCTACTGAGCGTCGGGAGTGGATGCTCGCAGATGTAGTGCCAATCAAGCGGGCTTCTTTGTCCTGGATGGTGCCAAGCTTCTTGAGTGTTGTTGGGGCTGCACACATCCAGGCAAGTGGGGAGTATTCCATTTCGCTCCTGATATGTGCCTTGTCGATGGTGGGCAGGCTTTGGGGAGCCAGGAGATGAGTTACATTCCCCAGAGTTTCAGTACTTATCAAGCTGGTTCAATTCGGATTCAGTCATTGTTAACAAGACCCCTCTCAGAATATTAATGGCTGAGGATTTTGCAATGATCATGATTGAGTATCAAGGAGAGAAAGCCACTGCCTGGTACTTGTGCAGTGTAAATGTTACTCACCACTTTTCCAGCCAAACCTCACTGTTGTCCTGGTCTGGCTGCATATTGGCACGGTCAGCTTTAGTGCCTGAGGGATTACAAATGGTGCTGAAGATTGGACAATTATCAGAGAACGTCTTTACTCCATCCTTTGAGCTGGATGTGACTCCAACCAGCAGAGGTCACTCCCCTGATTCTGGTTGACTCCAGTTTTGCTGGGGTTCCCTGATGCCGCTCTGGGTCAAATGCTGCCTGATGTCAAAGACGGTCACTCTTGCTTGGACCGAGGCTGCAGAAAAAACGGTCAGGAACTGAATGATCCCGAGCACTGTGCTATTGCTCAGTAAGTGCTGCGTGATTAGGCGCTGATGGCACCGTCCATCCTTTAGCTGACCAACGCCACGATGGGGACGGGACACTTTGGAACCGCTTGCAGCTTTTTCAGCATTGCAATGGAAACAGTTTTGGTGGAGACCTGGTTAATTCTGGAGCACTGTAAACTGTTAGGTCCGGGTCACACGCCGTGCCTTCATCCACTGGATGGTGTCGCGTGGAGCAAATCAAATTGGCTGAAGACTGGCATCTGTGACGTTGGGGACCACTGGAGGAGGCCGAGATGGATCACCCACTCGGCACTTCTGGCTGAAGATCGCTGCGAATGCTTCAGCCTTATCTTTTGCCCGGACGTGCTGGGCTCTTCCTTCATGGGGGTGATTGTGGGACCTCTTCATGTTAGTTTCCAGTTGTCCACCAGCGTTCACAGCTTCACGTGGAGATGGCAGAACTGAGATCGGGTCCGTTGGTTGTGGCAGGCTAGCGCCGTTTAGCGTGCTGGGTAGTGTCAGAAACTCAACAAGGCTCATTTCAGGTATGCATGGTGCTGTTCCTGACATTAACTCCTCATTGCATCGGGGCATTCGGCTTGATTGGCAATAGCACCGCGAAGGATATAGTGGGACCACGAGCTTATAGACTGTAAAATACAATCCTCTGCTGCTGATGGTCCACAGCGCCTCAGGGATGTCCAGGTGCGAGTTACTATGCTGATTCCATCCTATTTAGCACAGTGATAGCGCTACATAACACAGCTTCCTCGCTATCAAGGTGGGACTCTGTTTCAACAAGTGTGGACATGTTAGGAACTTTGCTGATGGCACGATCGAGTAGGAATTTCCCTTTACATGGTTTCTGCTCACCTGGGATAAGAGGAGAGACCGAATACACTGGGCCTATTTTCCCTGGAGACTAGAACACCGAGAGGTGATCTCGCGGAGACTTGCAAACAAGGGTGTCCCTTTGCCCGCGCTCGCTGTGCCAAAGCCTGATTGGCACATCTCCTACGCAGCCAAAGTTCCGACCATTTACCTTCCTCTCCACTGCCGCCCTGAGGGAGTGCCAGGCATCCTGGAGATGCCACCTTTCAGGAGTAACAAGTCAGGCCAATGCCCGATCTGCCCACCTCCCTCCCACCCACCTATTCCCCCCTCTACCTCCCCAAGGCGGTTGGGAAGAATTTCCGCAGGGGCCTGGCCGACAGAGACCCCCCTCGCGGGAAACGTCGCTGGGCGACAATGTTGCTGCCGCCGGTTTTGTGGCATCTTGCTGTGCGCCTGCCGACTGCTTCCGAGCCGCGGCGACGTTCCGAGGAAGTACCCGATCGCCGATGCTCCGGGCCCCGGGTGTGCCCCCTGCACTCAGATCCACCTGACCATCCACCCCCTCTGCCAGTGAACTGGAGCGTCCCCTCGACCATGGCCCCGGTGCCTGTATCCCGATCCGGTCAGAAAATTCCAGCAGGACTATAGACAGGGTCAACGCAGGAAGAATATTCCTGATCATGGGAGAGTCCAAAAACAGGGGTCAAAATCTAAGGATACTGGGTAGGGCTGGTTAGAACTGATGGGGAGAAATTTCTTCACCCAGAGAGTGAGGAGTCTGTGGAATTCTCTGTCACAGAAAGCCGTTCAGGCTAAAACATTGAATGTTTTCAAGAAGGAGCTAGATATAGTTCTTAGTGCTAAAGGGAATTAAGGGGAATAGGGGGGAGAAAGCGGGACTGAATTGGATGATCAGCCGTGATCATATTGAACGGGCTAGCAGTATTGAGGGGCGGATTGGCCTACTCCCTGGTCCTGTTGTCTCCGTTTCTGTGTTTCCTGCTGATGTGACAGCCCCCACAGGGTGAAGATCTCTTCCCGTGGCATCTACGCAGGCCCTCACTTTGTGTGGGCCGCCACCAAAGCGCCCCTCGCCAATCAAGACAAGTGGCAGAGGTGCCTGGCTCTGCCCTCGACTCTGGGGCACAGAGGCTCCCCCAGAGGTAGAGCTGCCCCTCAGGAGCACCAATGCACAGGGCCGTCGACAGCGGTGGGCAAACTCCCTTGCACCTTGCTGGCACCTAGCCTCGACGTTACCGCCTGCCCTGCGCTCAGGAACTCCTCCGTGCCCATCTGAAAGGTGGCAGTGCTGGGCTCTGTGGGTGGTTCACCTAGAATTCCTGGGGCAGTTGGTACCGACACTTCTCTGTGGTGGGCCCGGCGTTGGGGGCTATCTTCCAAAGTGACACCAGGGGAGATTCCAGGATCCCTAGGCCCAAGTTCCAGCCACCGTCAGCAGGGTAACCCCCAGGACTGCACACCGTCTCTTCCAGGCTGCCTGCATTGGTAGAACCATAGAATTCCCTATTGGGGGGGGGGGGGGGGGGGGGGGGGGGGCGGGGAGAGGTCATTCAGCCTTTCTAGTCCGTACTGACCCTCGGAAGAGCATCCCTCCCAGACGCACCAACACAAGTGACGAAGCAAACCCTTCAGGTTTAGATTGTGCTCTCTGACCTTCACTAGTTCCCAGCCAATCAGCATTGGCCTACAGCCAGACCCCTGCCCCAGGGGTCTTCGCAAAGGGCATTGGACGGCATAGGGCCAATGGGCAAGATCCTTCTCCCTGCAAGAACAGGGCACCTCGAGTCCTGTATTGAGTCCAAAAGGGGTGACCCATCCTTTCCCTGAATCCCCTTAATATTGAAACCCCTAGCCCTGCTGTGGTCCTGCACTGACCAACTCTCCTTCAGAGGTGGAACGGAAGGACAAGGAAGAGGGGAAAAGGAGAGGGAAGAGGCAGTGAGAGAGGAAGTGAGAGGATGAAGAGGACGAGAAGAGCTGAAAACGGGGAAAGGTGTTTTGACGTTACAAGGCCGGAAATCAAACAGAAGGGAGAGCATGAAATAAGCAGGCAACCTACTATCTCAGAAACAAAGCCGACAGGAACAGAGCAGTTGCCTGATACGCTGGGGTCATTTTCCACTTGATGTTGCCGGGGTTCCGGGAGAGGGCATTCCTGTAAGTGCCCATACACATCGTGCCCATCACACACTGAAACCCTCAAACTCTTCCAAGCACACGTGGACGGGGGCACACCTTCCTCCTGAGAGGGGTATCACGGCCCCTCCCGATGTCTCTGACTGCCGACGCAGCTCGGGGTCGGCCACTGTTGCCCCTGGCGACGTTTTCCAGGTCCTTTCCTAGCATTGCCCTGATAACCAGAATGTGTCCCAGGGAGAGCGACCCACTGGTTTACTAGATGATGGCCGGTCAAAGCGAAACTTAACATTGAAACACATCGATGTCCAACAGATCAGTGACTAGGGCTAGCTCACTAGTCTGGCCAAGACTGGCCACGCATTCCTATCCGAAGACAAAATGGTTTTTATTCATCATTTCTCTGTTAAGGAGAAAGCAGAGTGTTGTTGTCAAGTCTGGAAAGCTGGTTGGGAGCAACGACTGCACAGAGACAGATCATACAAATATCACGACAATATAGACGGTTACAACCTCTTTTTGCATCTATAGACACAAATATGCATGGACCACATTTACACACACACACACACACAGGCACAGACACACACACACACACACTCACACACACAC
This sequence comes from Ginglymostoma cirratum, assembly GCA_024137785.1. Taxonomy (NCBI): domain Eukaryota; kingdom Metazoa; phylum Chordata; class Chondrichthyes; order Orectolobiformes; family Ginglymostomatidae; genus Ginglymostoma; species Ginglymostoma cirratum. Next base: position 124,582 of record JAHRHZ010000262.1, read on the forward strand.
ACACACACACACACAGGCACAGACACACACACACACACACACACACACACACAC
>JAHRHZ010000262.1:129635-149124 GCA_024137785.1 Ginglymostoma cirratum
CCTCTGATGCTGCCTGGCCTGCTGTGTCCCTCCAGCTTCACACTGTGTTACCTCAGACTCCAGCATCGGCAGCTCTAGCTGTCTCTAAAATATGCCTCCTTTACTCTCGGACAGCAATCAAGCGGATGAGCTTGTTTCATTTGGGATCCTCTTACAAATGGTCCAACCGACACATAAAATCTTTGATCAGATGGAAACGTTTGTTCGGAAGCCCAATCTCGACGATTATTTCTGGTAATGCATTAGCCAAGTTATCGCTATACCTGCACACTTCCCCTTTGAGGTTTGGTATTCTTGCAATTCTGTCCTGATGGATGCAAAATGAAAAGCTGCATTGTCTTTCCTCATTAACTCTGTACAGCCACGTAAATATAAGCTAACCACTAGTTACAGCTAGATCGAGGCTCCTGGAGTCTTCTGATTAGCCACCGTAACTTCAGCTGAGGATACTTAGAGTCACAGAGCTGTACAGCTCAGAAACAGCGCCTTTAGCCAACTCCTCCAGGCCGAACAGATATCCTAAATTAATCTAGAGATAGTAGGAACTGCAGATGCTGGAGAATCTGAGATAACAAGGTATAGAGCTGGATGAACACAGCAGGCAAAGAAGCATCAGAGGAGCAGGAAAGCTGACATTTCGAGTCGGGACCCTTCTTCAAAAAAAATTTTTCTGAAGCAGGGTCAAGACCCGAAATGTCAGCCTTCCTGCTCCTCTGATGCTGCTTGGCCTGCAGTGTTCATCCAGTTCTACACCTTGTTATCCTAAATTAATCTAGCCCCATTTGCCAGCATTTGGCCCATATCCCTCTAAACACTTCCTATTCATATATCCATCCAGATGCCTTTTAAATGTTGTAATTGTACCAGCCTCCACCACTTCCTCTGGCAGCTCAGTCCACACATGCACCACCCTCTGTGTGAAAAAGTTGCCCCTTAGGTCCCTTTTAAATCTTTCCCATCTCACCTTAAACTGATGCCCAGTAGTTTTGGACTCCCCTCCCCTGGGACAAAGACTTCGTCTATTCATAATACCATGCCCCCTTATGATTTTATAAACCTTTATAAGATCACTCCTCAGCCTCCGAAGCTCCAGGGAAAATAGCCCCAGCCTATTCAGTGTCTCCCTACAACTCAAACCCTCCAACCCTGGCAACATCCTTGTAAATTGTCTCTGAACCCTTTCAAGTGTGACAACATCTTTCCGATAGCAGGGAGACCAGAACTGAATGCAGTGTTCCAAAAGTGGCCTGACTAATGTCCTGTACAGCTGCACCATGACCTCCCAACTCCTGTACTCAATGCACTTTTTTGTCGCAATGGTCTGTCAAGGTCAGTATTTATCATCGCATTAGCTGACTCTGATTCAGTTTATGGCCAATGGGAAAGGTGTCACAGAGCACTGGCACAGCCCAACAATGTACTGTACATTCCCACTGCTAAACTGTGCTTTAACCTCAAAGAAGAACCATATTCGGGTCAGTATTTATCTCTTCACTAACATTGCTAAAACATTATCTGGTCATTATTGCTCTCCATTGCTGTTTGGGGGAATTTGCTGCACACAAATTAGCTGCATCCGTCTCCATCGTTGCAGCTTCAGAAGTGCCACTGAAAAGAGAGATGTGTTGCTGAAGCTTTCCATCAGGATCCATGCAAGAATGCCAAACTTCAAACCTTCAACAACAGCAGAGCAGGATGCTGACTGGTCGGCAAGTTATTGTCCAGTTTACGTTTGCTAAAAGCAACATGCACTTACACACAGCTACCTGTTCTCTGCAAGCAAAAGGGATATATGCTCAAGCCTGGGGCCCTTGGCTGGAACTTGGATTACCCAGGAGCCTATGATTACCATTGCCTTCGCCATGGCAAGTCCTTGGCCAATTAGGATCAACTTGCTAGCCAAGCAGCACCCTTTTCCTGTGACGGTACAAATGGTTGTGTTGGTGTGAAATTTGGCATTCTCGCATTGATTCTGGTGGGTGTGAGATGGAATACCTCAATAATGGGTCCAGCAATGCTTACGTTCTGTGCTTCAAAACTACTTCACTGGGTGTAAGGAGCTTTGAGATGCAAGACGTAGTGCAAGCACGATACCAATGCAAATTCTTTCTTTCATAATTGCCACTTGCCTTCTAGGAAGGAGCTCCAGTGAGCTGCAAGGTACATGCTATTTGGATCACAATGCAGGAGAGGGTGTGGGTTGTTAATCAGAAACAGAAGGGGACGAATTGGAATATAAACCCTAGTGGAGTAGGGTTTGTAGATTCAGGAATAACTTGAGTTGCAGGAGAGAATCTGAACTGTGATGTTAAGCTGGCGAAACAACTAGGTGAATGCCTATGGAGGGTACGCTGACTATCAGTTGGTCCAAACTGTGTTAGCACCACATCTCACCGAGCAACACCATACTTGGTGACCGAAGTGAATAGGAGACGGCAACTCCGTCAACATACCACAAAAAGGCCTTTCGGCCCCTCCAACCTACCCTGCTATTCAATCAGGACATGGCTAAACTTTATTTTAAGCTCCCCACCTTGGTTCTGAACCCTCAGTGCCCTTGCCTATCAAAATTCCAAACAGTCTCAATTCTGAAATGGTCTGCTCGCTCTCCGTCCCCACAGCGTTTTGAGGGAGAGAGCTCCAGGTCTCCTGCAGGTTGTTTGTGAGTTAAGTATTTCTAGATATCAAACAGAAAGAACTGCGGTTTGCTGGAAATCAGAAACAAAAGCAGAAATTGCTGGGAAATCTCATCAGGTCTGGCAGCATCTGTCGGGAGAAGCTCGGGGGAAGTTCTGAGGAAGGGTCAACATTAAGTCTGATTTGGCTCCACAGATGTTACCAGACCTGCTGAGATTTTCTGGCAATTTCTGCTTTTGCTTCTAGAGATCACCCTTTCAAGTCCAGCTCTAATTTACAGGTTAGATCTCTCGTTCTCCATTCCCACAACAACGAATATAGCTTCCCTCCACCTGTCTAATCAGCCCCTTTAATCACCAGCTGGATCAGACCTCGATCCGCTACCCACTGAATACAAATCTAGTGTAGACAACCCTATCCTTACAACTGCCGTCTTTCAACCTTGGATTAGTCTGGGACATCTACTTTGCACAAATCCCGAGCTCAATACAATGATATAACCTTCCTGAAGCACAACAACCAGGACTTCACAAAGATAGTAGCCAGATAATCACCGAATCAACTAAATGAACACTACGAACCCAACGCCGCGCCTCTGTATTCTGTCACTGCTATGGAGGATGGAGGTGGACAGAGAATTATTCCTCTCTCGGTCCCATTTGATGAATTCACTTTATCGCTGCTACTATCTTCACTTTGGCAGACTGCAGGCAGTGTTGGCATTAATAGAACCTGACTCTAGTGAATAACTCACCTCCTGGCTCCCCAAAGCCTGTCCACCATCTACAAGGCACAGGTCAGGAGTGTGATGGAATAATCCCCACTTGCCTGGATGGGTGCAGCCCCAACAACACTCAAGAAGCTTAACACCATCCAGGACAAAGCAGCCGGCTTGATTGGCACCACATCCACAAGCATCCGCTCCCTCCAACATGACGCTCAGTAGCAGCAGTGTGTACTATCTGCAAGATGCACTGCAGAAATTCACCAAAGATCCTCAGATAGCACCTTCCAAACCCACGACCACTTCCATCTAGAAGGACAAGGGCAGCAGATACATGGGAACACCATCTCCTGCAAGTTCCCCTCCGAGCCACTCACCATCCTGACTTGGAAATATATCGCCGTTCCTTCACTGTCACTGGGTCACAATCGTGGAATTCTCTCTCTAATAGCATTGTGAATCAACCAGCACCGCATGGATGGCAGTGGTTCAAGAAGGCAGCTCACCAACTTCTTCTTAAGGGCAACTAGGAACGGGCAATAAACTTTGACCAAAAATCCCGTGAAAGAATTTTTTTCAAAAAAAAATACAATCAAGCAAATCTAGACCTGACAGCGAAGACACACACAATGCAATATTGATGGGGCCAGCCAATTATATGCACAGCGAGATCCCGCAAACACAACATGAGAAGTGGTGCGATACAATAGAGTCCAGAAACAGACCTTTCGGTCCAACCAGTCCGTGCCGACCATAATCCCGAAATAAACTAGTCCCACCTGCCTGCGCTTGGCCCATATCCCTGCAAACATTCCCTATTCAGGTACTTATCCAAATGTCTTTGAAACGTTGTAACTGTGCCCGCATCCATCACTTTCTCTGGAAGTTCACTCCACACATGAATGCGTGAAAAAAGTTGCTCCACCTGTACATTCTTAAAATTTCCCCTCTCACCTTAAATATATGTGCCTTAATCTTGAAAGCCATCATCTAGGGAAAACACACCTGCCTTTCACCTTATCTATATCCCTCATGATTTTATAAACCTCTAGAAAGTCACCCCTCAACCTCCTACGCTCCAGTGAGAAAAGTCCCAGCCTCTCCTTATAACTCGAACCCTCCATAACCCAGCAACATCCCGGTAAAATCTTTTTTCTCCAGCTTAGCAATACAGCAGGACAACCAGAACTGGACACAGTGATGTTGGCTCGGGAGTGAGTACAGGGCACGACTCTTGGTGCAGGCGGTGGAAGGGATTATCTGCATCCAGCTCGGAAGGCAAGACGGAGTTCGGCAGCTCAATGGCTTGTCTATGTCAGCCCCCCAGACTAAATCCTTAATTTTCTCAAGTGGAACATGAGCCAAGCTCAGTGCAACCAATAGAGCCAGGGCTCGGATGGAGTTGAAAATTTTGTAGCATGTCTATCAGCAGAGGGCTAACTCACTGCCAAGGTATCTGCCCTGCTCCTTACGCCAATCCAGTTTGCCCTCACCTGTGCCACTGTGATGCTGCATTTCTTCGCCAGCTCTTCCTTGGCTTCCTCGCTGGGGTACGGGTTGCTGAGGTGCGAGTAGAAATACTCATTGAGGATCTCTGTTGCCTGCTTGCTGAAGTTACGCCTTTTTCTCCTGAAAGTAAAAACATTTCAAAAAAGGAAAACAGGAGGGGGAAAGGAAACGCCGTCTATTTGCCCCCGGTTCGGCTTCCGTGCCTCCTTTCTCGCAACGCTCCCCCGCCCCTGCCAAAAAAAATACCAAACAACAAGAAAAGCAATTGAATTAGTCTCCATTGAGCTGTGTCAGGTGCCACCTAGTAACCTTCAAACTCATCTGCGGCATCCTCTGTTCCCACTAAAATGGCTCCAACAGAAGTAGCTTTCGGTCATGTCTCAAAACCTTCCATTTATCAACCTTAGGAGAGCTGAGAGGGAACGGGGCTTACACCTATCAGGACACAACCACAAGAATACCAACTCGCAAAGGGAACGACAATTTATACTGCAAGAGACGAGCGTGCTGATTGGCTGGCAAGTGGTGAGTATAAATCGCCACGCCCACTTTGAGATTTGGTATTCTTGTGGCTCTGTCCTGATGAGGGTGAATGTCAGCTTTGGCAGCACGTCTCTACTCAATCTTTTGCTAACAAGTGAGCATTTCTCAGTATATGTCGCTGCCCTGCTCCCATCCACGTTTACTGGTCCCCAGCACACCACTTTAGTATCGTCTGTGGACTGAGACAAGGAGTGCCAGTGGTCATTTCACTTTGGCAGCAGGCAGGCCAATCCTATACTTCCCTCAAAAGCACTTACTTCACAGCGCTGACAGCAGACAACGAACGCAGAGTCAGAACCCAGGATGGCTTCCTCTGATTTCTATCCCCTCCTTGACTCAAAGACGCTGCTGCAATGATCCTCAAAGCTGGCAACAGCCAATGCATTTGGGAGATTCAGCTCCTTTCCCTGCACACAACATGTCGCATCACATTTGGAATCGAGGCTGGATCCCTCTTCCTGTGTGGTGACTGGCTACGGAGAGTCAGTCGTGTGGATTGTGTTGAAAAATGCATTCTGTCCACCTGAGCCTACCGCACACTCATGTACCAGCAGAGGGAGTCTGCTGAGAAGAAATAAAGAAAGGATCCTGTGCCTCAGAAAAGACTGAATATATAACAGCCTCTGCCATAAGGAAGGTGATTCGTCAGTGGCCTGACCTTCATTCTCTTGGGGCTGAGCTTCCGGACTTTTCTGATCCACTGGGAGCTAAGATCATGCTGCCAAGGCAAGAGCAAACGGAAGGCTCCACACAGAACTGTGAGCACCTTGCTGCCCCAGTCTGAATCATACATGCACCACAATACGTCTGCTACAATATAAGGAACTGACTACCCTGTTAGAAGCGATTTTCGGCGACGGTGGACACAAAGCCAAAATAAGGGCCGACGTAGTCCGGCTGTTGCGATGTTGTTGCTGTGTGTGAGACGTAAAACACAGCAGTGCAGTCAGAGCGAGGCTTCATGTGCTCTGATTCTTCCTGGAATGCAAGCAGTCCGGGAATTGAGGGATTCACAACCTTGCTGCCTTTACCTAACATCCTACTCTACCACACGGGCCGCAAGCGGGTCATCCCCTTTTAGGCCGCCGTGGGGATCTTCTACCGCCGCCTGCAGGGGACGACAGCTCACCCAAAAAGACGGCGCCTCCCCCCCACCACCCCAACACCCCCCACCCCTGAAACTTCAGCATTCCTTCGGCACCGTGCCGGAGCTCAGTCTGAGGAGGTAGAACCGCGGCTGTGAAACCAGCCGACTGAAGAGAAACCAGCCCTGGCCAAGAGCTCAGGGAACTGGAAACAATCCCTGAGCTCCATCGTTCTGCACGAGAGATTGACGCAGGACCTGGCGAAACTTGCTGTGGCTGCTTTTTCTTTGGTCTAGTTTCCCTGGAAAGTAAGGGAACCCGGCCAATGTTTTAAAATAGAGAAGGCTGGGTCTCCTTTCTGAGGGGCATTTGGATGTGCGATCATTTTAATTTGTTGCTGATCTGACTGAGGTGGACCATACATTTCATTCGCTCGTAACCAGGTAAAATAGGGCATCTTTGAGTCCCTTCTATTCCCTAATAGCCTTGACTGTCAGCCACAGCTTATTAGGGAGTGAGGTTTACCTACACGCAATAAAGGGTTGGCTACAAGACCCACACCAAGCTTTTAAACACCCAGGTCAAGGCAGAAGTTCCAGTGCAGTTCTGAGGGAGTGCTGCACTGGCAACGGTGCTACATTTTCAGACACCAGCCTCGTCTAGTGGATAGAATAGATCCTGTGGCCCTATTTGAAGGCCAGCAGGAGAGCTCACCCCAGTCAACGTCCATCCCTCAGTGAGAAACAGGTCTAGTGTCCCCTGCTGTTTGAGGGGAGCTTGCTCAGAGCAAATTGGCTCTCGTTTTACACCGTGATTAAACAATTACTACACTGGTCATACACAGTGAGCAGTCTGGCTGTTATGAAAAGTAGGAGAGAAATGAAAACCTTGCCTTTTTCACAAGTAAACTTGAGGGAACATTACGCAGCTGGTTTAGAGACCGACGAGGAAATGGCTTTGCAGTTGATCTGTCAGAAGTCACCATCAGCTGAGCCTCCGTTGTCTGTCTGATCAAGCGATTTTTTTTATTCATTCACAGGATGAGGGCGTCTCTGGCTAGGTCAGCATTTATTACCCATCCCTAATTGCCCCAGAGGGCAGTCAAGATTCAACCACATTGCTGTGGGTCTGGAGTCACATGTAGGCCTGACCAGGTAAGGGTGGCAGTTTCCTTCCCTCACATTAGTGAACCAGATGGGGGCTTCCCCCACAACAATCGACAATCGATGACGATCATTATAAGTCTCTTAATTTCAGATATTTTATTGAATTCAAGTTTCACCGTCTGCTGCGGTGGGATTCGAACCCAAGTCCCCAGAACATTAGAGATAACAAGGTGTGAAGCTGGATGAACACAGCAGGCCAAGCAGCATCATAGGAGCAGGAAAACTTGACGTTTCGGGCCTAGACCCTTCTGGATTAATAATCTAGCAATAATACCCCTAGGCCATCGCCTCCCCGTAAACTATAACCGGTGATTGAGTACCGGGTACTGTCCCCAACTGGTAAAATGTGATTGTTGAAAGCCTCGATTAACAGAACGAGACACAGCAATGAAATTACTTTTCCCACTGTTTTGCCACTCAAATCAAGCCAATGGCATTGTGGGTCTACCTGCAGCACATGGACTGCAGCAGTTCAAGAAGGCAGCTCACCCCCACCTTCTCAAGGGGCCAACTAGAGATGGGTAATAAATGCTGGCCTGGCCTGTAACACCCACAAATAGAACAAAGAACAAAGAAAACTTACAGCCCAGGAACAGGCCCTTCGGCCCTCCAAGCCTGTGCCGATCCAAATCCACTGTCTAAACCTATCGCCCAATTCCTAAGGATCTGTATCCCTCTGCTCCCCACCTACTCATGCATCCGTCCAGACGCACCTTAAATGAATCTACCGTGCCTGCCTCTACTACCTCTGCTGGCAACGCGTTCCAGGCACCTACCACCCTCTGTGTAAAGTACTTTCCCCGTGTATCCCCCTTCAACTTTTCTCCTCTCACCTTGAACGCGTGACCCCTCATTATTGAATCCCTCACCCTGGGAAAAAGCTTATCTCTATCAACCCTGTCTATACCCTTCATGATTTTGAAGACCTCAATCAGGTCCCCCCTCAATCTCCTTTTTCCTAATGAAAACAATCCTAACCTACTCAACCTCTCTTCATAGCTCGCACCTTCCATACCAGGCAACATCCTCGTAAACCTTCTCTGTACCCTCTCCAAAGCTTCCACATCCTTTTGGTAATGTGGCGACCAGAACTGTACACAGTATTCTAAATGCGGCCAAACCAAAGTCTTGTACAATTTTAACATGACCTGCCAGCTCTTATACTCAATACCCCGTCCGATGAAGGCAAGCATACCATATGCCTTCTTGACCACTCTATCCACCTGTGCAGCCACCTTCAGGGTACAATGGACGTGAACTCCCAGATCTCTCTGCTCATCAACTTTCCCCAAGGCTCTTCCGTTTACAGTATAGTTTGCTCTAGAATTAGACCTCCCAAAATGCATCACCTCACACTTGCCCGGATTGAACTCCATCTGCCACTTCTCCGCCCAACTCTCCAGTCTATCTATATTCTCCTGTATTCTTTGACAATCCCCTATGCTTTCTGCTACTCCCCCAATCTTCGTGTCATCTGCAAACTTACTGATCAGACCACTTATGCCCTCTTCCAGATCATTTATGTATATCACAAACAACAGTGGCCCCAGCACTGATCCCTGTGGAACACCACTGGTCACCTTTCTCCATTTCGAGAAACTCCCTTCAACTACTACTCTCTGTCTCCTGTTGCTCAACCAGTTCTTTATCCACCGAGCTAGAACACCCTGAACACCCTGTGACTTCACTTTCTGCATTAGTTTACGATGGGGAACCTTATCAAACGCCTTACTAAAGTCCATGTAGATGACATCTACAGCCCTTCCTTCATCTATCAACTTGGTCACTTCCTCAAAGAACTCTACTAAGTTAGTAAGGCATGATCTCCCCTGCACAAAACCATGTTGCCTATCACTGATAAGCCCATTCTTTTCCAAATATAAATAGATTCTATCCCTCAGTACCTTCTCCAGCAACTTTCCCACCACTGACGTCAGGCTTACTGGTCTGTAGTTACCTGGAATATCCCTACTACCCTTCTTGTACAGGGGGACAACATTAGCAACTCTCCAGTCCTCCGGCACTTCACCTGTGTTTAAGGATGCTACAAAGATATCTGGCAGGGCCCCAGCTATTTCCTCTCTCGCCTCCCTCAGCATCCTGGGATAGATCCCATCCGGTCCTGGGGACTTGTCCACCTTAATATCCTTTAGCCTACCCAACACATCTTCCCTCCTTATGTCAACGTGATCCAGAGTAAACAAACTTCTATCTCTAATCTCAACATTCATCATGTCCCTCTCCTCAGTGAACACTGATGCAAAGTAATCATTGAGAATCTCACCCATTTTCTCAGGTTCGACACAAAACCTTCCTTCCTTATCCTTTAGTGGACCAACCCTTTCTCAAGTTACCCTCCTGCTGCTTATATATGAATAAAAGGCCTTGGGATTCTCCTTAATTCTGTTCGCTCAAGTTATTTCATGACCCCTTTTAGCCCGCTTGATTCCTCGTTTAAGATTGGTCCTACTCTCCCGATATTCCTCCAAGGACCGTTCTGTTCTTAGCTGCCTGGACCTTATGTACGCTTCCCTTTTCCTCTTGGCTAGTCGCACGATTTCTCCTGTCATCCACGGTTCACGAATCTTTCCTTTCCTATCCCTTGTTTTCAAAGGGACATGCCTATCCTGCACTATCTTCAACCTATCTTTGAAAGCCTCCCACATATCAAATGTGGACTTCCCTTCAAAAACCTGTCCCCAATCCACATTTCCCAGCTCCTGCCGAATTTTGATATAATTGGCCTTGGCCCAGTTTAGTATTCTTCCCTTAGGACCACTCTCATCTTTGTCTACGAGTATTCTAAAACTTACAGAATTGTGGTCACTATTCCCGAAGAAATCCCCCACTGCAACTTCTACCACCTGGCCTGGCTCATTCCCCAACACTAGGTCCGATATGGCCCCTTCCCTAGTTGGACTATTGACATACTGCTCTGGAAAACCCTCCTGGATGCTCCTTACAAATTCTGCCCCATCCAGACCTTTGACACTAAGTGAATCCCAGTCAGTGTTGGGAAAATTAAAATCTCCCATCACCACCACCCTGTTACCTCTACATCTTTCCATAATCTGTCGACCTATTTGTTCTTCTACCTCACGCTCACTGTTGGGAGGCCCGTAGTACAGCGCCAACAATGTAACTGCACCCTTCTTATTTCTCAGCTCTACCCATAATGCCTCACTGCTCAAGCCCTCCATAGTGCCCTCTTTTAGCACAGCCGTGATATCATCCCTGACCAGCAATGCAACTCCTCCCCCCCCTTTTACTTCCCTCCCTGTCCTGTCTGAAGCATCTATATCCTGGGACATTTAGTTGCCAATCATCCCCTTCCTTTAACCAAGTCTCTGTGATCGCAATAACGTCATATTCCCAGGCACTAATCCAAGACCTAAGTTCGTCTGCCTTACCCACTATACTCCTTGCATTAAAGTATATGCACTTCGGACCACCAGTTCCTTTGCGTTCATCTGCTCTCTGCCTACTCTTCCCCTTGGTAATGCTAACTTCATGATCCTCACAGTCTCTAGTTTCCACCTCACTGTCTACTAGTCTTCTCCTCTGGTTCCCAGACCCCTGCCACATTAGTTTAAACCCTCCCCAACAGCCCTAGCAAAAACTCCCCCTAGGACACTAGTTCCAGTCTGGTTCAGGTGTAGACCATCCAATTTGTAATAGTCCCACCTTCCCCAGAACCGGTCCCAGTATCCCACAAATCTGAACCCCTCCCTCCTACACCATCCCTCAAGCCACGCGTTCATCCTGCCTATTCTTTCATTTCTACCCTGGCTAGCACGCGGCACTGGTAGCATCCCTGAGATCACTACCTTTGAGGTCCTCCTCTTTAACTTCTCTCCTAGCTCCCTGAATTCTGCTTTCAGGACCTCATCTCGTTTTTTACCTATATCATTGGTGCCTATATGCACCACAACAACTGGCTGTTCACCCTCCCTTTTCAGAATGCTCTGTAGCCGATCGGTGACATCCCTGACCCGAGCACCTGGGAGGCAACATACCATCCGGGAGTCCCGTTTTCGGCCACAGAACCGCCTATCTACTCCCCTTACAATAGAATCCCCTATGACTATGGCCCTATGAGTCTTTTTCCCGCCCTTCTGAACAGCAGTGCCCGCCATGGTGCCATGATCTGGGCAACTGCTGCCCTCCCCTGGTGAGCCATCTCCCCCAACAGTATCCAAAACGGGATACCTGTTTTGGAGGGAGATGACCGCAGGGGACTCCTGCACTGCCTTCCTGCTCTTTCTCTGCCCAAATATATACTAATTCCTTACCTTCCTCACAACTTCCTGGTCTCCAACGTCACCTCCGCTCTGTCTCCCGCCGCTCCCGGTGAGGAAAAAACCGTTCGCCGCTCGAGGTAAGTTTTTAAACCGTCTTACCTTCCCGTCAGGCCTCTGGTGCTCGCTGCCGCTCTTCCCGCTTCGAACTGCCGCCCGACACCAAAATGATTATGAAAAAAAAACTTGAGGATGTCCCTCTGGTTGTCTTTCTGATGTTCAAAGTGCATTCTAAAGGACGCAAGGTACTCTGCTACAGAACTGCCAAAGTGTCCTGTGTTTCACTGTTTTGGAAAAGGTGTTGGGAAGGTTACATATCCCAGGTACAGTTTGTCATGTTAATACTTAAACACCATCCTCTTCGTATATGTAGGCTGAGAGATAAAGTTGATCCCATCGTCCCAAGAGATCCAGACACCACAGTAAATCCTGCACTAGCTTCCGCTGAGGTTATCAGCTCAGCGAGGATTTGGTAATCCATCTGGTCCACATGGATCTCCCTCAGTTACTATTGGGAACACAGCAAGTATCGGAGAGGGGCACAGCTCATGGAAGGCGGTACTTCCACTGCACAGGCAGGCTCTGGACTCCCCTGATATATCAGGGACGACAGTGCTGCTAGTCTCTCAGGTTGTTTGGTGCTGACAGACATCTCCAGCCTTCATGAGGACTTACTCACCACATGTTCCTGCCAAAGCGACTGCCACTCTCCACCCTTTATTGGTCCCAGGGGTTCCCCACGGGCACTTACCAACATCTCCCAGTGGCTGATGCCTCGTCTGTCATGCCAATGCTCTCTGTGTAGCATTTGCACCCGCGGGAATGGGAGGATGCACGGATATAGATCTCTGCCTGTCTCACACAGGCAGTGGGCACTATAGACTGCGCCCAGCCATCTGGGCACATGCAGCTGGTGTGCAAGATCACGGCGTGGCTCTTTCACAGGAAGTGGGCACCACCGACCATCCCTCATTGTCCTTGGCCATTTCTCCGAGAGTGGTTAAGAGTCAACCACCTTGCTGTGGGTCTGGAATCACGTATAGACCAGGCAGAAGCAGTTTCCTCCCCTGAAGGATATTAGGTGAACCAGATGGGTGTTTATTTTAATGACAATCAATGTTATTACCATGGTCACCATCATTGTGACAAGACTTGAACTCTAGGTTTTATGAGTTGAAGTTCAACAAACCTATCAACGGCTGCGGTGGGATTGAACCCATGTCCCCAGATCACAAGTCCCACCATGCCACCATGCCACCATCTTCCCCTCCTTTCCAAGATGCCAATGCATGTAAGATTCCCAGGCACCTTCCAGCAGACATTCCCCCCTCTCCCAGGTCTGGTTCTCAGTCCAGCCAAGAAGGTGGCTCTGAGGAGATAAAGAGATGCCCACTTCAGATGTACCTGGCCACCACCCAGCGGTCACCCGTTTACAAAAACCAAAACAGTGGCACAGCGAGTGCCAGCTCTCCACCAGATGCAAGACCTTCCCTGGTTACCGATGTGCTGCCAGACGGGTTCCAGGAACCTCCGGCATGCCCCATGCCAATCTCTTAAAGAGGCGAACTGTTCCCAGCAAGCTCTGGGCACACATCAATAGCGAATGATCTCTGGAAGAGGAGGAAGAGGAGAAGGAAGGTGCTGAGGTCAGTGCAGCACCTGCTATTCGCATTGCCACTCATGATGCCAAGGGTCTGCAGTGAGCCAATGTTAGAATCAGGTTGCCCTGCTAAATGCCAAGCACTTCTTGGGCACTCCTCTTCTTTCTCTCCATCAGTCCCGGTCCTCCCACTTGCCAACTGGAATGATACAAACGAAACTCGTGATCCAGTAATTGAAGGCCGGCAATGCCAGGAGAGTGGCTCAAAGCAATGCCCCTTACCTAAGCAGAGTCATTGGATGGAGGAAAGTCTGCAAGTAACCTTCTCCCGTCTCCCTGGGCTTGTTACAAGCCCTTCCTTTTCCTCAACATCACGGGCAGTTTGAGCTGAGGTTAAAAAGCTCACAGGCCTGCTCTGACCTGCCGAAACATTCGGCCCATCGAGGCTGCCTTTCCCATTACAGTAGCACCATGGTTGACCTTTGGGCCAATTCCAATTTCCTGCCAATTCCCCCTACCCCTTGCTCTCATAAAAGACCAAGCTGTGTTTCACTTCCAGCCCTAAATATTTTCAATGATGGGACGTCCAAAACTCTCTGGGAGAGCTTTCCGACGTTCCCAAACCCCTTCACAACAGAACTCGGCACTGTTTTTTTCCCACTTTTTCCTCTGAAATCAGGTGGTCGCCTCCATTCTTTCGACGTCCCCGATCCCTTCTCTGCTTCTCCTCCTTGATGTTTCGCCTTTCCATCGCCAGGTCCCTGGGTGCCCGTTGGGCCGAGCAGCAATCAGGTAGAGCTGTGCCCTCGGGCATGGACTCTGGCCTCTTGCACCTGCTGCTAATAAGTGCTCCTGCCTACCAGAACGGTGTGGGCCATCGGATGGAAACATAGGCCCAGCCAGCTTTGGAGCTGAGATACAGCGAGCAGATTCCAAAAGGAACCAACTCCTCTGAGCATCCGTTGCCCGCCATACACCTTCTCCTGAAAGGCAGAATCTATCAGGGGGACGTATGAACTGATCACGATGGAAATGATGGGGATTTTGTTCACTGCTGGAACACTGCAACTGAACACTGCATGGCATGTAGGTCGCTGACATTTAACGGTCTCATCTTCTCGCTTCCTTACCTCCGATTGTACGGGACTCCGAAACGCCACCATCCTGACCCCTCTGCTGGTGGTAGCTGAGCAATACTGCACAGTCCCACCTCTGGTCTCCTCACTTCTCAACAGAATCCTGTGTGCCCCCCCAACCTCTTCCAGCAGGTAGAGCCAATGGGATACAGTTGAAGAGGATGAATACCAGGAAGCAGTTGGAAAATTGCACCAGGATGGGGGAGATTGGTAGATGGGGACCTGGAGAATTCCCATCTAAGAGATGGATGAGTGCATTTGCCTGAAAAGTGGGTGTGAGGCTTGTCAAAGCAATGTGAGGGACTGGGAGTGGCACACCCTACATGATGTTGGCGAATTTGCAACTGTACTTCACCTGTCAGATACAAGTTTACAATTGCATCTTCCAGATACAATCCTCAGATTGGCCCTGTCTGATGAGACCGTGTCACTTACATCCTCAACACACCCCAGGCCACACATGCAACACCAGGAATAAGCTCTAATGAGCTTGCTGTGTTAAAAAAGCCACATGGAACTTTACTTCCTGGGTTTCGCACATACGATACCATATTCCCCACTCCCCAAGCTTCTCTGGGGTAACGTGCGGAGCTGACAAACAGCTGGAAGTGGGTAAATGACTGGCACATCTGCCAGGGGGCTCGATCCACTCTGTAGAGGCGTAGGATGCCAAGTCAATGTATGTAGCTATCAACTTCAATGTCAACCGAGTGAAGCCACGTCTACAAAAGCAGTTCCGAGTCAAGATAAAATAAACTGAACTACATCACAGCAGGCAAAGCTGGATCAAACACAGTCAAACCAGACTACAAGGTGACAGGTTATACAATCTTTAATTTCCAGTTATCTTGAAGCTACGTGACTGTGCTGTTTGGATGTGGATATCACACACAATAGGATGCACAGCCAACTTTACTGAAATTATACCAGCAGTAAAGGGCTTCATTTAGGTATCCCTTCTCCCTTCGAACCAACCACAATCTCACTAACGCTAACCAATGGGATTAAAGCCAAATCCTGGAGTCCCTCAGCCTACTACACTTATGTTACGGCTTTGGGGCACACGCTCTGGCCTAATGTAATACGTCCCTACACTTTCTGTAGCATCTACAACAGATGTTAAGCATTTTGTACAGGTTTGCTAAAGATGGAGTTTCAGTGCTTCAAAGCTGCTTATCTAACCCAGCTAAGTGCCTTAGTGACTTCTGTTATAGATTCTAGCAGGAATGTTGGAGGAGTTGGTAGGAAATGCGGATTCAGTACTTCGAAAGTCCCTTTCTCACCAAGTTGTGCGCCTTGAGTTACATATGCAACAGTTTTTTTAAAAAAATAATGCCAGCATTCTGGTGAACTTAGCTAGTAATGAGGATCTGGATGCCGAAAAGTGCTTTTCTGACTGAGTGTGCACTTCAGTAACATCTACAGCAGGTTTTAAGGATATGCCAGCATTTTGTATCTGTTTGCAAGAAGCAGTGATCTGCTGCATTTAAACGGCGATTTCTGATGAAGGGTCTGGGCCCGAAACGTCAAGCTTTCCTGCTCCTATGATGCTGCTTGGCCTGCCGTGTTCATCCAGCCCCACACCTTGTTACCCCACCCAGTTATGTGTTTTCCCAGCATCAAGAACAGATATCGAGTTCAGGCAAGCATTTTGGAGAACTTTGCTAGAATGGGCGTTTGGTTCTTCAAAAGTGCTTATCCAACCCAGTTGCAGACTTTAGCAACACCTCTAATAGATTTTAGCAGAATGCTAGACTCCCCCGTGCCCCCTTTTCATGGGCCACTTGCACTCCAACTCCCCTCATAAATCCAAGCAGTGTTTGTGTAGCAAGCCTCTGTCACCTGCACAACATCGATGGAAGTTTCCATTGCAGACACCCTTTTTTTTAAGCTACTCTCCCACTTTTGTTAAGTTCACTGACCGCACCGGGGACGAGTACATGCTGGGGCCATTTACCGTGCGTCCAGGAATCGTGAGCGAAGTATCATGACTGCCTCGCACGTGCTCTGTTTGAGTTGCATTTGGATGGAGTTGAACTTGCGATGGATGATGTTAACCATCCTCTCGATTTCCTTCGGGGAGATGGGTCGTGTCCGGCTCTGTTCTCTCAGTAAGTTCATGACGTGTGTGGTGAACTCATTGCAGGCCTGTGGGGCATAGACAAGGGGTGAGAAACAGTGAGAGAACCAATGGAGGCCAAGCCTAAACACTGCACCAGATTGTCACTCTAATCCTGGCTCATACCCATCACAAACACCTTGTCCTCAGCTTCTTTATCCTTTACTGAGGGATAATGTACCTGAACACACTACCTTCAAGGAAGCCAATTCCTGAATCTGACAACATTATAACCAGTACATCCCTCTGCATAGTCCCCTCAGCTTCTGAAACTTATTGTCTTCCATCTCTCTTTCTTCCTACAAGATAACTTTTGAACCGTGCAACATTTTCCATACTACTTTAGGTGTAACAGCTCCTTACAATGGAGCCAAATACATCACATTTTGGCTTGTTAACATCCCAACAAAGCAACCCAAGAATGCCTTGCTACGGTGCTATATAAATGCCACAGACTGTTGCTGTAACACATTCATAGAATCCCTATGGTGTGGAGAGTGGCCAGTCAGCCCATTGAATCCACACCAACTTTCTGAACAGCATCCCACCTATCCCTGTGACCCTGCATTTCCCATGGCTAACCCACCAAACCTACACATCCCTGGACACTGTGGGCAATTTAGCACGGCCAATCCACCTACCCTACACATCTTTGGACTGTTGGAGGAAACCCACGCAGACACGGGGAGAACGTGCAAACTCCACACAGACAGTTGCCCAAGGTTGCTGTCGAACCCAGGTCCCTGGTGCTGTGAAGCATCAGTGCTAACCACTGAGCCACCGTGCCGCCTCATTGGTCTCAACGAACTCATCAAGCTCAGGCTATAGTCTTACGACAGGTTAATACACAGATCAGGCGTGATTTAAGACTGACCCAGAACTCTGTGTGTGTGTGTGTGTGTGTGTGTGTGTGTGTGTGCGCGCGCGCGCGCGCGCACTGGCCCATGCCCATGGAACTAATCTTAGAGAGAGTTGCGTCAACATTTATGTCCTGGGGCTGCTGCAGTGTACCACTGAAATACAATGCAAACTGGAGAAACAGCACCTTGTTTTCCGCAAAGACACTCTCCAGGTCTCAACACACGAACACAATAATTTCAGAAACTGACCGCATTAAATCTATTCTCCATTTTTCTTACATTCTCCCCCTTCCAAACAGCCTTCTCTGCTTGGTGCTTTGTGGAGAGGACCAACTCTCTCCTTTCCACATCTTAATTCACGTCCCTTTCACACCTCCTTGTTTCTTTCGCCAACATTAATAACGCCTCTGCTAAAAGTCTTTTTAAAAAAAGTCTCCAACACCTTTCAGTTCTGAAGTCATACCAGTCTCGAGACATCAACTGTGTTTCTCTCTCCACAGATGTTGCCAGACCTGCAGAGCTTCTCCAGCAACTTCTGTTTCTGTTCCTGATTCACAGCATCCGCGGTTCTTTCAGCTTTTATTCAGATTTCCAGTGTTTTGAATGATAGACTGGGTCAGCACAGCCACATAATTAATTTCCTTACGGATGCACATTAACTGCTCAGCTTCTAGCCCTATTTATTAAACCACAAGGCTCTGATGAGGCCAGATTTGCTTCCTTGTTGCTGGAGAATTTCCAATATACGAATCCCATTTGTCTGGTGGGAGTTAGAGTGAAAAGGGATAAATTGTCACTCTTGAAGCGAGAGTCAACTTTGCCTCTGACTCTGAGTCCAATTCAAAGTTAATTCTTGACCAGCTGACAAATTGACTAGTGTCAAGATGTTCATGAGATGAGCCCTGAAACATCCCAGGGATGGCTTTCCTGCCTGATGGATAGTAGAGGGGCCTGCTCTAAGAATCACAGGCCATTCAGGCCCTTCGTGTCTGCATTGGCTCTCTGAACATTTTGACTTGGTGCCAAATTCCCGGTTTTCGTCCCCGTGACCCTGCGAATTGTCTCAGTGCCCCCAGTGAATGCCTCAATCGAATCTGCCTCCACCACATTCCCAGGCAATGCGTCCCAGACTCAAGCCACAGAGTCAGACAGCATGGAAATAGACCCTTCGGCCCAACTCGTCCATGCTAACCCAGTTTCCGAAACTGGATTAGTCTATTTGCCAGCATTTGGCCTGTATCCCTCTAAACCTTGCCTATCCATGTGCCTGCCCAGATGCCTTTTAAATGTTGTCATTGTACCAGCCTCCACCACTTCCTCTGGCAGCTCATTCCGTACACACAGCATGCTCTGTGTGAAAAAGTTGCCCCTTCGGTCTCTTTTAAATCTTTTTCCTCTTGTCTTAAACTTACGGCCTCTAGTTTTTGACTTTTTTTTACTATTCTTAATACTGTTCAAAATGGTGCTGGGGACAGAGGGAAAACTTCTCATGTATTTTACTGATATAGCAAGAACTGCAGTGAGGAGCTGGAGGAACACAGCAGGCCAGGCAGCATCACAGGAGCAGGAAAGTTGACCTTTCGGGTCAGTACCCTTCCTTTCTGTCCCTCTGATGCTGCCTGGCCTGCTGTGTTCCTGCAGCTCCTCACTGCGTTATCATGTATTTTACTGATTTTTTCATTGTAAAATACACATGGCAATAAAACATTCATTCATTCACATGTACACCTACACACAGATACACACACACACACACCTACACACACACTCACCTACACACACATACACACACCTACACACACATCCACACAC
>JAHRHZ010000262.1:154124-179965 GCA_024137785.1 Ginglymostoma cirratum
ACACACACACACATACCTACACAAACACTTACCCACAATGGCATTATGGGTCAACCCATAGCACATGGACTGCAGCAGTTCCTGAAGGCAGCTCACCCCCACCTTCTCAAGGGGCAACTAGGGACAGGTGAGAAATGCTGGCCCAGACAGTGACACCCAGATCCCATGAGTGAATACATTTATAAAAATGAGTTGCCAGAAGAGGGATTGTTTTGGGTTGGTACGCTGCCTTTGATAACCTCAGTGTCTCCCAACACCTTTTACAGGTAACGAGCCACTTGCCAAATGGTGGCACTTAAGAATTTTGAAGAGAATTATTCAACAGAATGTACTCTGGCCCCTGAGACCTGCCATTGGTGTTCTGTAAATGGCAGCTTCTGATCACCAGGGGCAAAAATGGTCATTGTTTAACAGTGCCAATCACCTGGCCCAGTATTTTATTGGCAGCTACTCATGTTAAAAACTTAAGAGCGATTGCCAAACTGAAAATAATGAACCAAGGGAACCCATTGAGCACATCAAGGCTCCGAATTTTACCTGGACTGCTCTCCTTTCTCCACCAGAAACAAAACAAGAAAGAAACGAACTGAGAAGCAGATACGGGAGCTGTAGAAAGAGTAAACAAGATTTATTCGGAGGTACCAAGACTGGAAGGTCAGAGCTGGAGTTCCCTCTAGGGAACAGGGGACTCAGTACAGAGCTTCAACATGATCACTCTGTGACTTTGTTTACACACAGAAAGAGGGCATTCTGCCCATCAAGTCCCTGCTGCCTCACTGCCGATCATCCACAGAGGAAGAGCATCGATTTGCGGGCTGTGCCTAAAACTGGAGGTTGCAAACATAAATAAAGTCATGAATGAATCTAACAGGAGAATCTAGGGGATAGAAATGGCTTACTCAGAGAGTGACTCAACCATGGAACTTGCAACCTTACGGATGAATTGAAGGGGATGCTGGGTCAGTGCATCAAGAGGAAAGGAACAGAAGGACATACAGACACAGGGTGAGATAAATAAGCTGAGATAAGCACAGGATTGCCATTTACTAGTTGCCCTTGAAGTTCTGCAAATTCTATGTAGAATCAAAAATTACACCCTGGTTAGAAGAGTACATCAGACAATGCGGTACTTTCAGAGCAAACACTGGCTAACATGTGGTTAAGTCTGACTGGGGCATTTGGGAATGTCTCCTGTGGTTAGGGCAAGTGTTCCCGCACTCTATCTTGCAACTCATTGAAAACCTGGGAAACACACTCATGGAAAACCAACGATGGAAAAGCATCCTTGATATTCCATGGTGCCTCCTGTGCCAGACCCACCATTTCAGGTTGCCTGGCAATGCATGCCAGGTGGTGCACAAGCGATCCGACCACGTCCCTCCCATTCACTACCGACCTACCCAGCAGTGTGCCACCACCTTTGGATAGCGTATCCATCACCAACCCTGGGTCTTTGACTGCAGTCCATCAAACAGCGGCCAACACACAGAGTCAAAGAGAAGCTCATTCACAAAGCGAATGGGGCTTGCTTTAAATTCAAAGTCACGAGATGTCGTGGGAACGCGCTAGCACAGACCGTGTGACGGGTTTGAGGATGTGTGCACACGACCAGAATCATGGGAAGGTGTTACCCTTCCATGAGTCTGATGACAAGAGGCTTCCTACCCAGTACGTACCTGTGTGAGCCCCTGCGATGCAGGTAATGGTGCGTGCAGGAGCAGAAAGAAGGCTACTCAGTATAAATAGAAGATAGATATAGAGCTGCAGATCGCCTGCGGTGCGTCTGTGACAGGCTACACACCGAGCGCGCAGAAACTAACTGTCAGAGGAGGTTTGAAAGACAGGTGAGAAAAGCAGAAGGCAATGCTTGACTGACAATGCACGCTATGAAGCCACCTGCAGTTGCAGAGAGCAGAGACAGCAGTTTCCCTACTCACACAGGAAGGCACTGGCACTCACTGCAGGGAGCTCACATACACTGAACCAGAACAGAATTGGCTTCACAGTTAGCACTTCAACTGGAGTCAATGTGGAAATCACCCAGCCAGATTCTGAGATAAGTGCCTGAGTAATCAAAGCACTCGACAAAATGTGGAACATGCACAGCATTTGTGTGTGTTCAGACGGGTGTATGTGTATTCAGACATGTGTATATACATGTGTATGCCAATGTCTGTATGTGTGTGTATGCAGATGTGTGTATATGCCTGTACTTTCAGACGTACATATATGTGTCTGTGCAGGCCTGGGTATGTGCATGTGTATGCAGATGTGTGTATACGCCTGTGTACACAAACATGTCTATGAATGTGTATGTAGACATTTGTATGTGTGTGTATGCAGACACGTGTATGTGTGTGTATGCAGGTACGCGCATGCAGACACGTGTATGTGTGCGTATGCAGATATGTGTGAGCATGGATGCACAGATGTGTGTATGCAGATGTATGTGTATGCAGACATGCATCTATATGTGTGTGCAAATATGCATGTGCAGGCTATGCATGTAGACATATGTGTGTTTGTGTATGTAGATGTGGGTATATATGTGTGTGTGCATAGACATGTGTGTTGATGTGTGTATGAGTGTGCCTATATGTATGTGTCTGTATGTAAATGTGTGTGTATGTGTATGTGTGTACTGAAGATAAGCATGCAGTTGCAGCAGGCGGCGAAGAAGGTAGATGATACGTTGGCCTTCATAGTGAGAGGTTTCGAGTGCAGGAGCAAGAATAAAGTAATAGAGTCATAGAGTCATATAGTACGGAAACAGACCCTTGAGTCCAACTGGTCTATGTTGACCATGTTCCCAAACTAAATTAATTCCACTTGCCTGCGTTTGGCCCATATCCCTTCAAACCTTTCCTGTACATGCACTTATCCAAATATCTTTTAAATTTTATAACTGTACCCTCATCCACTAGTTCCTCAGCCCGTTCGTTTCACACCCATACCGCTCTGTGTAAAAAAGTTGCCCTTCATGTCATTTTTAAATCTTGCTTCTCTCATCTTAAAAATATAGTCCCCTAGTTTTGAACTCCCCCACTCTCGGGAAAAGACCCTTGTTATTCACCTCATTTATGCCCATCATGATTTTATGAACCTCTATAAGGTCACCCCTCAACCTCCTACACTCCAATGGTAAACATCCCAGCCTCTCCCCATAACTCAAACCCTCCATTCCCAGCAAAATCCTGGTAAATCTCTTCTGAACCCTCTCCAGCTTAATAATATCCTTCCTGTAACAGGGAGACCAGAACTGGACACAGTATTCCAGAAGCGGCCTCACCAATGTCCTGTACAACCCCAACATGACGTCCCAATGCGTATACTCAACGCTTTCTTAAACACCCTGTCCAGCTTCAAAGAATTATATCTCTGAACCTCTCGGTCCCTCTGTTCTACAACACTACCCAGGGCCCTACCATTAATTGTATAAGTCCTGCCCTTGTTTGTTTTTACCAAAATGCAAGACCTCTTATTTATCCAAATTAAACTCCGTCAGCCCGTTGACCCAATTGATCAAGATCTCTTTGTAACCTTAGCTAACTGTCCACTCTGCCACCTACTTCCGTGTCGTCTGCAAACCTACTAACCATGCCTCCTAAATTCTCATCCAAATCATTCGTCGGTCATTTACATAAAAGAGGACCCAGTACCGATCCCTGTGGAACACTGCTGGTCGGAGGCCTCCAGTCTGAAAAACAGCCCTCCACCACCATAATCTATCTCCTACAATTTTGAATCCAACTGGCAAGCTCACCCTGAATCCCATGTTATCTAACTTTATTATTTAGGCTATCATATCTTGCTGCAGTTGTGCAAGGCCTTGGGGAGATCATGTCTGCAGTATTGTGTAAAGTTTGGATCTCCTTATCTAAGGAAGGATGTTCTGGCAATGGAGGGAGTGTGACAAAGGGATGGCAGGTCTGACGTATGAAGAGACACTGGATTGGTTAGGACTGTCGTAGAGGGATGGGGGATCTCATAGAAACCAATAAAAATCTAACAGGACCAGGCAGTGGAAATGCTGGAAGGACATTCCCGATCATGAGAGAATCTAGAGCCAGGGATCGTGGTCTAAGGACATGGCGTAGGGTCATTTTGCACTGAGCTGAGGAGAAGTGTCTTCACCTGGAGCGTGGGGAACCTGTGGAATTCTCCGCCACAGAAGGCAGTGGAGGCCAAAACATTGAATGTTTTTAAGAAGGCGTCAGACATAGTTCTTAGGTCTAAAGGGATCAAAGGAGGAAGCAGGAACATGGTAAGGAGTTGGATGATCAGCCATGATCCTATTGAATGGTGGGGCAGGTTGGAGGGGCCGAAGGGCCTTCTCCTGCCTTGATTTCTCTGTCTCAAATCTACGCTCCCGTCTCCACAGATTGCTGCTGAATTTCTCCAGCGTTGTGCCAGGGCGTTAGGTGGGGGGGGGGGAGGGGGTAGGTCTCAGGCGCGTTTACCTGCTCATGCCTCTCCAGCTTGGTGTTGGGGGGGAGGGGTAAACAGGAGTGGGGGTGGGGTTAGTGAGTTAGGGGGTAGGGGGTAGGTCTCAGGTGCGTTTACCTGCTCATGCCTCTCCAGCTTGGTGTTGGGGGGGAGGGGAAAACGGGTGTGGGGGGTGGGGTTAGTGATTTGGGGGTGGGGGGGGGGGGGTCTCAGGCGCGTTTACCTGCTCATATTTCTCCAGCTCGGTGTGGTAGATCTGTCGGATCTGGGTCAACTTGGCTCGGTAGTCCGAATGTTCGGCCGAGGTGTCAGTGCCCCCACCCCCAGAGACGGCGGCGGCGGCGGCGGCGACGGTGGCCGCGGCCGAAGCTGAGCCCCCACCTTTCTCGGGCCCTGCCACACCCTCCGCCAACAGCATGTTGTCTAGCCGCACGAGCTGGGGGTCCGGAGGCTCCTCGTCCTGGCTTCCTCGGATGCTCAGCACTGCAAGAGAGGTGAACACCGGCTGGTTAGAACACATTGGGTCTGTCTCCCGATGCACCACCAATGCGTGGACGGAGGCCATTCTGCCCAAACCCCCCCCCCCCCCTCCCCGACCCCGGTCAACGTTGGCTCCCTGCTCAGATTCCCTGCAGCTTGGGTGACGGGATGCCAGCCTCAGTGGAGTTATCTCAGGGCAGGTTGAGGGCTTGACTTTCAGCAAGCATTACTCTCAAAAGGGGTGAGCCTTACAGAGTGTGCGAGGAGAGGATTGTAGACGAAACGGGAAGCAAGGACCCATTTGCTCCCCTTTCCCTGACCTTCCTCAATGGGGAACGTGGTGAACTGACCAAGCAGCGGCCTGCCAGGGAAAAGGGAGTCACGTAGCATTGGGTACAAAGCACGGTGCCTGATCAGGCCACGGGGATGAAGCAGGGGCTGGTAGGACAGGACATCAGGCAAGAACTGGAACCAGTTCAAGGACCCCACACCTCTCCCTCTCTCCACTTGTTACGACGTCCTCAAAACAGTAAATGAACGCAGATGAGCAAACTTCAAGGGCAGGCGATGGCCCGGTAACATATCCACTGTTTACCCAGAAATGCAGGTGCTGTTGTGGGGACCTGGGATCGAATCCTGCCACCGCAGATGGTGGAATTTGAATTCAATTTTTTAAAAGGAAAAGTTTAACTGTCTAATGAAGATCGCGGATCCATTGCCGATTGTCGGGGTGGGGGGGTGAAACCCCATCTGGCTCACTAATGCTCTCGAGGAAAACTGCCATCTTTATCTGGTCTGGCCTATGTGTGACTCCAGACCCACAGCAACTCTTCATTAGGGGCAGGCAATAAATGCTCGCCCCCGTGAGGGAATCAAATAAACATGCCACTGTTTTTGCCGGGAGAATTAGCCAGTCTGGGCAGGAAATCGCGGCAGGAATGTGCGGTGGGCAGTGAAAAGGTTTCGGTCCATTGGGGTCATTCACCTGCCAATTGTCACGCCCACCCTCCATGGTATGGGAGAGGCAGTCATGGAGGGGTGACCTGTGAGGTGCCATGTCTGACTGATTGCAGGGTAGGGGCCTGTCTGATTAGTGACTGGGAGGGGGCAGTGGCAAGGATTATCCGACAAGCCTCAGTTCCCGGTGCCACGCAGTGTCCCACCGCCATTCCAGCGATGCTTAAAGCAAGATTGAGGAGCAGGGGTGCATTGCTCAACTTGTCACACACAATGCAATTCCAGCGCTTCACCCTGCCGCCATCTTGCCTCGTTTGTGTCTTTACTCCTTCACACTGCACTCAGACAGCTGCCCTGCCATTTGCACCTCATCCAGACACATCTTGTTTCTTTACTGTTGTCATCGCATCTCTCCTGCTGTCCAGCTTATCACAGACCTTCCTGTTAGTCCTTACCGTCTCTATCCTCTATCTCCTTTCATAGCATTCTCACAGTGTGGAAGTATGGCATTAATCCACACCAGCCCTCCGAACAGCACCCCACCCAGACCCATTCCCTTTTCCTAACCCTGCATTTCCCGTGCCTAACCCACCAAATCTGCACATCCCTGAACACTACGGGCAATTTAGCATGGCCAATCCACCTCACCTGCACATCTTTGGACTGCGGGGGGAAACCGGAGCACCTGGAGGAAACCGACGCAGACACGGGGAGGATAAGCAAACTCCACACAGACAGTCGCCCGAGGGTTGAATCCAACCCGGGTCCCTGGCACTGTGAGGCAGCGGTGCTAAACCCTGAGCCACCATATTTGCTCAAATCCTATTACATGTCAACATGTCCTCAGTTCTGAGGGAGTGTCATTACTGATCTGAAACATTAATTCCATTTCATCCTTCCCTGGCAAATTTCAAAAATGTTTTCCTTCAATATAATGCTGTGGTAGACAGTCCTACGGATTGCTTTCCTCATTAAGCTGTTATTACACACTGCTGGAACAGGCAGGATTTGAACCAGAGTCTCGTGGTCCAGGAGCAGGGACACTACCACTGCACCACAAGAGGGCCCTTTGATCCTGTTTACTTTCAGTCAGATATTAAGCACCTGAGTTGCTCACAAGTGGTGATTAAAATGCTTAACTTTTGGTCATAACCGCATTTCCAGCTTTAAGAATCAATTTTAAATATCCCCCTCAAATACTTTACAAAATAAAACTTACAAAGACATTTTTTTTTCAAATGGCCCTGATTTGCAGCAGAGCTTGTACTCAGCGATGTGTAAATGAGCTTGAACTGAAATAAAACGAAGTAATAAGCGCCTCAAACCCAATTTTAACCATAATTTGTGCTGGTCCATCTATTGTGTCTAAGGCAGTCCTAATGGCACAGTTTGTCCGCTTTCACCATTATGGGGGAGGGGGGGGGGCCCACAGTGTAGCATTTATTGCTCACAATATCTCAAGTTTGAACACGCGACTAGCAGCAGGAGTAGACCATTCAGCCCCACCAAACCTGTTCTGCAATACATCGCAGTCATGGGTTTCAAATCCTATTTCTAGCTTAACTTCTGCACCCCTCGTCCCTGTGAGGTACCTGTCTGTCCCAGGCATAAATGTACTCCGTGGAGGAGCATCCCTAACCTGAGAGGGCAGAAGATTCACAAGCCTTTGCTCTTATCTCAGTCCCAACTAATTGGCCCCCTATAGAGTTGTAGCGTCATACAGCACGGAAACAGACCCTTCGGTCCAACCAATCTGTGCCGAACATAATCCCAAACTAAACTAGGCCCAACTGCATGCCATTGGCCAATATCCCTCCAAACCTTCCCTGTTCAAGTACCTATAAATGCATTTTAAACATTGTAACTGTACCCACATCCACCAATTCCTCAGGAAGTTCATTCCACGCACAAACCATCCTCTGTGTAAAAATATTTGCCCCTCATGTCTTTCTTAAATTTCTCTCCTCTCACCTTAAAAATGCATCCCGTGGTCTTGAAATCCGCCATCCTCAGGGAAAGACAACTACCATTAATTATCCTGAAACTGTGCCCCCTCCCCCGTGCTTTAGATTTCCCAACCAGCAGAAACGATCCCACATGCCCCTTCAGCATCGTGTATGTCTGAATGAGACCACCTCTCATTCTTGCAAACTGCACAGGACAACAATCTAATTTACTCAGCCTCTCAAGCTGGAACAACACACCCCACTTCCTCCCAGGGACCAGCCTAGTGAACTTTGCTGAGAAGATCCTTCCTTATACAAGGAGAGAAAGCTGCGCACAGTATTCCAGATGTAGTGTCACCAAAGCCCAGTAGAACAGTAGTATGATTTCTTGGATGTTAGGGGATTGGAGCTCAGGCGTGAAGACTAATGTACCATTGTTTGCTGTAGATTCCCCCCAACAATGCTCACTTTCTGCGTTCCTTGTGCAAGCAAACCCCAATCTCACTGAGATAGTAGGAACTGCCGATGCTGGAGAATCTGAGATAACAAGGTGTAGAGCTGGATGAACACAGCAGGCCAAGCAGCATCAGAGGAAAGCTGACGTTTCGGGTCGATGCTGCTTGGCCTGCTGTGTTCATCCAGCTTTACACCGTGTTATCCCAATCTCACTGGGCAGGTTTCACAGCTATTAAGGCCCGGTTTAACACAGCTAGCACCCCCTCGTCGTGTCACTCCAGAAGCAAAATACTGTCAAGCCACGAGCTGGAAACCTGCCCCCGGAGATGGGTAACTGAGATAACCAACATATAGATAACATTTAATTTGCTAAGTGGATTTCCAACAGAGGGCACCCGGTCTAGAATAGCCCGGAACTCTCACCAAAAAAAAGTTAAGCACTGAAAGTTGGTGTCACATCTTGTCTCTGAGCTCAGAACACAGCTCCACTGTCTTTAATAAATAGGAACAGGATCAGGCTGTTCAGGCCTTTGAGCCTGTTCTGCCATTCCATAGGGTCATGGCTGATCCGATGTTCCTCACATTCACTTTCCTGCCCTTTCCCTGTAAACCTTGTTCCCGAGTGATCAAGAACCTTTCTCGGCCTTAAATATACACTCAGACTCTGCCCCCACAGATCTCTGTGGCAAGGGCTTCCGAAGACTCACAACACTCAGAGAAGAAATCCCTCCTCGCCTCAGTATTATATTAGTGTCCCTTTATTCTGACACTTTGTTCTCTGGTCCTAGACCGTCCCCATGAGGGAAAACATCCTCTCAGCATTTACCTTATGTTTCAATACGATCGCCTCCCGTTTTTCTAAACTCCAGTGAGTACAGTCCCAACACCATTGCTGATAAGACAATCCCTCCATACCAGGGATCATCCTAGTGAGCCTTCTCTGAACTGCGTCCAATGAAAAAATATATTTTGGTCCTCCAGATGTGAACTCACTGGCGCCTTGTACAATTGAAAACCCACTTGAAATAAGGGACATCATTCCATTAGCCTTCCTGATTACCTGCTGCTCCTGGGTGCCAGCTTTATGTGTTTCATGCACAAGTGCCCCCAGGTCCCTTTATGTCGCGCCATTCTTCAGTTTTTCTCCAGTCGATTAATATTTTATTCTTTTGTTATCCTTTCCAAAATGAATGACTTCGCAGTTTCCCACATTGTACTCCATTTGCCAACTTTTTACCCATTTACTTAACCTAACAATATCTCTCTGTAAACTGTTGGTATTCTTCACACAACCTGTCTTTCCACCTATTTTTGTGTTGCTGCAAATTTAGCTAAAGTACATTGTCTTCCTTCCTCCAAGTCTTTAATAAACATTATAAATAGTTGTGGTCCCAGCACTGATCCCTATGAGACCCCACTAGTCATGGATCAACAACCTGAAAAAGAATGCCTTATCTCCCACTGTTTTCTGCCCATGAGCTAATTCTCTATCCATGTCAATATGCTACCTCCAACACCATGGGCTTTTATCTTACGACTTGCCTTTTTTTTTTGAGGTATCTCGTCCAATGCCTTCTGAAAATCCAAATACAACACATTTACAGGGCCTCTTCTATCCACTTTGGTCGAGACTTCCTCAATAAACTCTAATGAAGTAGTCCGACACAACTTCCCTTTCATGCAGCCATGTTGACTCTGCTTGATTAAATTATGATTTTCCAAATGTTCTACTACTATTTGTTTAATAATTGTTTACAATATTTTTCCGACAATAGATGCTAGGCTAATTGATTTTTAGTTATCTGCTGTTTGCCTCCCTCCCTTTTTGAAGAGGTATGTCACATTAGCAGTTTTCCAATCATCTGGTACTTTTCACAAATCCAATGATTTTTGGAAAAGTACAACCAATGCATCCACTATCTCTGTGGCTACCTCTTTTAGGATCCTAAGATGCAAGCCATCAGGGCCAGCGGACTTATCTGCCTTTAGCCCCTTCAGTTTGTTTAATACTGCTCCTTTAGTCATAGTACTTACTTAATTTCTCTCCTGTATTCTTTAGTATTAATGGAATGTCCAAAGTACGTTCCACCACAAAGATTGGTACAAAATATGTTTAACTCCTCTGCCATTTCCTTGTTCCCCAAAACCATCTCCCCAGATTCATTTTCTAAGGGGCCCATGTCCACTTTGACCTCTCTCTTCCTTTTTATATATTTAAAGAAGCTCTTTTGTCACTTTTTATATTCCTCTCTAGTTTGCCATTGCAGTTTATTATCTCTCTCTTTTACTATCTTTTTAGTCCTCCTTTGCTGGGTTCTGAATTTATTCCAGTCTATCACCGACTTTGGTTTCCTTAAATGTTTGTTCTTTCAACTTAATACTCCCCTTAACTTCCTTGGTTAGCTCTGGCTGGTTTATCCCTGTCTTAGAATCTTTCCTCCTTACTGGGATGTATTTTTGCTGAGAGTCATGAATTACCTCCTTAAGAGACTGCCACTGCTTTCCGACAGTCATTCCTGCTAATTTATCCGCCTAGTCCTAACTCTAACTTCAGTTCACCGCAATTTCCTTTATTTAAGGTAAACACAGTTGTTTCTGACACTCCTGTCTCACTCTCAAAGTGAGTATTAATTTCTATCATGTCACGATCACTACTTCCTACAGGATCACTTCCTCTAAGGTTATTTATCAAGCCGGCCTCACCACCCATTCCCAGATCCAGGACAGCCTGCTCCCTGGTTGGCTCAATGACATATATTAGTTGAGGAAACTATCCCTAATGCACTTTATGAACTTGTTGTCATAGCTACCTTTCCCAATTTGATTCACCCAGTCAACATGAAGCTTAAAGTCACCCATAACCATTGCTCTGAGATAGTAAGGACTGCCGATGCAGGAGTCAGAGACAACATGGTGTGGAGCTGGAGGGACACAGCAGGCCAGGCAGCATCAGAGGAGCAGGAAAGTTGACGTTTCGGGTCGGGACCCCATTTCTGAAGAAGAGCCCCGACCCAAAACGTCAACTTTCCTGTTCCTCCGGTGCTGCCCGGCCTGCTGAGTTCCTCCAGCTCCACGCCGTCTTACCTCATAATCTTTGCTGCATTCTTTTTACATATTCCTGTTACTTGCCAATTTATAGCTTTTCCCGGCTACTGTTTGCCAGTCTGTCCAGTACTCTTACAAATGTCTTCTTTTTCTTGTTTCTTTCTACCTTCTTGCAAATTCACTCGACATCATCCAAGCCTCTGGCAACTTTCCTCTCGAATTAACATAGAACATAGAACAATACAGCGCAGAACAGGCCCTTCGGCCCTCGATGTTGCGCCGACCTGTGAACTAATCTAAGCCCATCCCCCTACACTATCCCATCATCATCCATATGCTTATCCAAGGACTGTTTAAATGCCCCTAATGTGGCTGAGTTAACTACATTGGCAGGCAGGGCATTCCACGCCCTTACCACTCTCTGAGTAAAGAACCTGCCTCTGACATCTGTCTTAAATCTATCACCCCTCAATTTGCAGCTATGCCCCCTCGTACTAGCCGACGTCATCATCCTAGGAAAAAGACTCTCACTGTCCACCCTATCTAATCCTCTGATCATCTTGTATGTCTCTATTAAGTCCCCTCTTAGCCTTCTTCTCTCCAATGAGAACAGACCCAAGTCCCTCAGTCTTTCCTCATAAGACCTTCGCTCCAGACCAGGCAACATCCTGGTAAATCTCCTCTGCACCTTTTCCAATGCTTCCACATCCTTCCTGTAATGGGGCGACCAGAACTGTGCGCAATATTCCAAGTGAGGCCGCACTAGCGTTTTGTACAGTTGCAGCATGACATCACCGCTCCGGAACTCAATCCCTCTACCAATGAAACCTAAAACACCCTATGCCTTCTTAACAGCACTATTAACCTGGGTGGCAACTTTCAGGGATCTATGTACCTGGACACCAAGGTCCCTCTGCACATCCACACTACCAAGAATCTTTCCATTGACCCCGTATTCTGCCTTCCTATTATTCTTCCCAAAGTGAATCACCTCACATTTATCTGCATTGAACTCCATTTGCCACCTTTCAGCCCAATTCTGCAGTTTATCCAAGTCTCCCTGCAACCTGCAACATTATTCCACATTGTCCACCACTCCACCGACTTTAGTGTCATCTGCAAACTTACTAACCCATCCACCTCTGTCTGTGTCCAAGTCATTTATAAAAATGACAAACAGCAGTGGTCCCAAAACAGATCCTTGTGGCACACCACTAGTAACCAGACTCCAGGCTGAATATCTTTCATCAACCACCACTCTTTGGCTTCTTTCAGAAAGCCAGTTTCTAATCCAAACTGCTAAATCTCCCTCAATCCCATGCCTCTGCATTTTCTCCAATAGCCTACCATGTGGAACCTTATCAAAGGCTTTACTGAAGTCCATGTACACCACGTCAACTGCCCTACCCTCATCCAAGTGCTTGGTCACCTTCTCAAAAAACTCAATGAGGTTTGTGAGACACGACCTGCCCTTAACGAATCCATGTTGACTATCTCCAATCAAATTGTTGCTTGCTAGATGATTATAAATCCTATCTCTTATAATCCTTTCCAGAACTTTTCCTACAACAGATGTAAGGCTCACTGGTCTATAATTACCTGGGTCATCTCTACTGCCCTTCTTGAACAAGGGCACAACATTTGCAATCCTCCAGTCCTCTGGTACTAAACCTGTAGACAATGACGACTCAAAGATCAAGGCCAAAGGCTCCGCCATCTCCTCCCTAGCTTCCCAGAGAATCCTCGGAAAAATCCCATCTGGCCCAGGGGATTTATCTACCTTCACACCTTCTAGGATTGATAACACCTCCTCCTTACTAACCTCAATCCTTTCAAGTCCAATTAACAGTGCAACCCCACCTCCTGTCCATCCCTCCTGTCCAAGTTCCCAGTTTTTGCTCATCTTGTAACCATGTCTCCTAATGGCTGTGGGACTATACCCATTTATCTTGCTTTGTGGCCATCAGTTCGTCTGCCTTATTCTGAATGACCAAGAAAAGCAGGGATGTGTTGTTGTAGTTACACAGGGCCTTGGTGAGACCACACCTGGAATACTGTGTGCAGTTCTGGTCTCCTTTTCTAAGGAAGGATGCTCTTGCTCCCGAGGGAGTACAGCGAAGGTTTACCAGGCTCATTCCGGGGATGGCGGGTCTGACGTATGATGAGAGATTGACTAGGTTGGGATTGTTTTCGCTGGAGTTCAGACAAATGAGGGAGGATCTCATAGAGACTTATAAAGGTCTAACGGGACTGGACAGGGTAGATGCAGGGAGGATGTTCCCGATGGTGGGTATGGGGTCACGGGGGTCATAGTAAGCGGATTCGGGGTGGATGATTTAGGACGGAGACGAGGAGACATTTCTTCACCCAAAGAGTAGTGAGCCTGTGGAATTGATTACCACAGGAAGTAGTTGATGTCAAAACATTGAATGTATTCAAGAGGCGACTAGATATAGCACTTGGGCGAATGGGATCAAAGGTTATGGGGAGAAAGCAGGGTTAGGCTGTTGAGTTGGACAATCAGCCATGATTATTATTAATGGTGGAGCAGGCTCAAAGGGCCGAATGGCCTCCTCCTGCTCTTCTATATTTCTATGCTCCATGCTGTGACTAATTCATTAACGGGATGAGAGTGTCTCTGACTAGGCTAGCACTTATTGCCCATCCCAGAGGGTAGTTCAGAGTCACCCATATTGCTGTGGGTGTGGAGTCACGTGTAGACCAGACCAGGCAAGGCTGGAAGTTTGCTTCCCTTACAGACATCAGTGAATCAGACGGGTTTTTCCCTGACAATCGAGGCACCCTGTCTGCTTGTCCCTCAGCTGTCTGGGAACTACAGTCTACAGCAATAACCAACATGTAAACACATTGTTAACTTGCACTAACTACTCAGAGACAGCCACAGAAGTGCCCACTCCATGAGAATTGCCAAGTTTTGCCCCCAGGTTAAGGGTGCCAATGTTGATGGGACAGATTTCTGGAGATCTGATCTCAATGACCTCCAATACCTGCCCCAGCACCACCCTCCTGTCATCACTGACCCAAACCATTCACCTTAATCGCATTCAGCCCTCCCACAGCTTTCTAGGGAGGGAAGGGTTGTCAATGGTGACTGGGGGGTCGTCTTCCTGCAGGATTGGTCAAGTGACCTCACCCAACATGGTGCCCTGACACTCACTCTCCTCTCTCTCATACGCGCACACACACACCCAGGCAGTCTCTTTGTCCCCCTCTCTCTCTCACACACACACACCCACAGACGTGCACACACACACCCACACACATGCGCACACACACGCACACACACACTCCCTCTTTCCCACCCCACCCCACACACACACAGTCTCTCTCTCTCACACATGCACACACGTGTGCACACACACACACTCCCTCTCTCCCCCTCCTCCACCCCCACACACATATACAAACACACACACACAGACACACACACTCAATCTTTCTCACACACACACCCTCTACCCGCCACACACACACACTCCCTTTCTGCACCCCCCACACACACACGCACACACACACTTCCTCTCCCCAACCCCTACCCCAACCCACCAACATCCCCCTTCCAGACACACAGACACACACACACACTCTCAATCTTTCTCACACACACACCCTCTCCCCCGCCACACACACACATTCCCTCTCTCTCCCCCGACACACACACGCACACACACACATCCTCTCCTCAACCCCTACCCCAACCTACCAACACCCTCCCCTCCAGACACACACACACACACACACGCTCCCTCTCACACACACACACACACACACTCTCTCTTTCTCTCTCACACACACACACACACACGACACATGCAATCTAACCATCACCCCTTCACATTCACTGAACCCCCACTATCAACGCCGAAAACCAGCCATTGTGAAAGGACCATGGAATTGACTAGAGGTTCCTGCTGTAATAACTGCCGAGTTACTTTACCTCCAACACAACACGCTGCCATGTCTATGAACTGCAGCAACCAGAATTAACTTCACATTATTTACAAAGAAGTGAATCCAAAGGAACATTGACAATACCTCAGACGATAGGGAGAGAGAAACCCAACCATGGAACAGCACTGGGGTCTATTCAGGCTTCACCTCCTGGAACTATCTCCCACAGATTAATCATCCCATTATGGATACATTCCACATTGCCAGAAGATTGCTCAACCCCAGTAATTGTGCGACAGAGAGACGACAACCGGGTCTCAGTTGACTCCACATCAGCCAGCTCAGAGAGGGACATCACTACCAGCATATGAGGTGTCGGTGGGGGGCGGTTGGGGTGCATTTTCTAAATCCCCATCCTTGTTCACTGTAGGCCCAACAAACACACATCAAGTGCCTCGCTGAGTTGCACCGTCAGTTTGATTCAGGGCACCGTGGGTCCACGTGTCGTTCGGATCTCGATGGGGCCCTATGAAACGGACGGATCTTTCGCAACTGCCTGGGCAGGACAAGGCCCACCTGAACAGCCCTCCTCACCAACGTCAGGGGCAAAGGGGGTGTTTGCTGCCTCCGAGGTTGATGATGGAAGACGCTGGCGGAGGTATGAATTGGTGAATGTGGCAGTGGGCCAGTATCCGAGACCATTCCTGAGTATATGGTGTCCCTCCAGCAGGACTGTACCATTGGCAGCTGTGAGCGGGCACCCAGGAACGGTCAACATTGACTCTGGACCCCATGAGGTCTTTGGACAATGAGTCGAATGTGGGCAAGGAATTGTCTTGCTCATTTATTACCATTCCCTCTCACTGAGGGATCAGCACTCCTCTCCATACTGAACACCGTTTGGAAGAAGGTGGTTACAGAATGTACTCTGGGTGGGGTGTGACTTTGTTGACCGAGCCTTGGAGGAGAGAGCTGCAGACTAGACAGAACTGTTAGCCTACATGACTTGTCTGTATCTCTCTCTGCAGCAATGATTCAACTCCAGCACTCTAACTCAGCTGGTTCTATCACACTGATCCATGGCTGGGCCATGACTGAAGGAACGGGGACTTCTTTATCTCTTCATATCAGTGCTCGGATCTGATCGTTGCTTCACCAGAAGAAGCTGATTCACTGTGCCTGAGCAAGAGGGAATTCACTGCTGACTAGGACAGAGCATCAGATTGACAGCACCTCAAAAAGGTAACAAGACTGTTTGGTCAATGGTGAGAGCAGGACGCCATTTTATCAATGCTAGGAAAGAGGGAGAGAATGCTCAATCCATGAAGACTCTATATCCCACTTATTGACCGTATGAAGACGGTCTGTAGAGGAGAGGGAAGCAGAGGCATTGGGTCTTTCAGAGGAGGTTTTCCAGCAGTTTTACTGGTGGTTTAATGGGAATCAGATACTACGCAAGGAGATCACGAATGTCAACAAAGGGTGAGGTTATTTAGATGGGTCTACACTCTCTAGAGTCTGGAGGAATCAGAGGCTGCCTAATTGAAACATAAAGGGTTCAGAGGGGGCTTCTGAGGGTAGAACGTCCCAGGTTGCTTCCCCAGGCTGGCGAATGTGGAACGCTGGGGGCACTTACTCTCAGGAAAAGGAGTGATTGAGAGGAGTGAGGAATCCCATCTTTGCAAGGATGGCGAGCATCCAGGATTCCCTATCCTACAGGGTGTGGGCCAGCCATCGCCGGGTGTACTCAAGGGTCAAGAAGAAGCTGTTCTTGAATCTGTTCGCACGTGTACACAAACATTTGTATCTTCTGCACAAGAGAAGAGGGTGGAAGAGAGTGGAGCGGGGTCTCTGATGATGTTGGCTGCTCTCCTGAGGCAGTGGGAAGTGCCGATGGAGTCAATGGATGGAAGGCGTGATGAACTAGGCTGTGTTCACAACTCGTTTCTTGGGCAGAGCAGTTGCCAAACCCCGCCACGATGCATCCAAACAGGATGCTTTCTACGGTGCATCTGTAAAAATTGGTAAGAGTCTTTGTGGGCATGCCGAATTTCCTTAGCCTCCTGGGTGGGTGGAGACATTCAATATTCCAGTCCCTGCTGAAAGCTTGACTCATCAGCTGGTGTCATACTCGGGAACTGCAGGCAGCTTTGCTTGGCAGAGAACATTCGGGGAAAGAAAAAAAGATGCTTTTAAATGCATCCTTTCGCAAAAGCAAATTAAAGTTGGCGTTAATATGTACAAGGGTGAAGGGGAGTGAGGACGATAGTTGGCCAGACACTGAAGTCATTTGCCCCAAAAGCTATTAACATTGGGCACTGGATTGGCCTCTCTGGTTTACATCTCATACCCAACGTGCCAGCTACTTGGCAATACGGAACAATATCTGCCAAGTTTTGGAGAAACTCGTTGACAGATTAATGCTGCAAGAAGACAGAAAGAACTGCAGCAGACCCCTTTAGCAAAGCTCAGTTGCAGCTTGGTTAGACTGTACGTTCACTAAGTACAAAGATGACCGCCGATCTGGCAAAAGGGGCACACATCTTCCTTGGATTGTACCCTTCCAGACAGATGTGCACGAGGGAAATTGGGATCTCATTCGGGCCACCAGGGGACACTATTGTCACAAAGATAATAGGTACTGCAGATGCTGGAGAATCCGAGATAACAAGCATGGGGCTGGATGAACACAGCAGGTCAAGCAGCATCATAGGAGCAGGAAAACTTGACGTTTCGGGCCTAAACCCTTCATCAGAAATGGGGGAGGGGAAGAGGGTTCTGAAATAAATAGGGAGAGAGGGGGAGGCGGATAGAGGATGGATAGAGGAGAGGATAGGTGGAGAGGAGGCAGACAAGTCGAAGAGGCGGGGATGGAGCCAGTAAAGGTGAGTGTAGGTAGGGGGGTAGGGAGGAGATAGGTCAGTCCAGGGAGGACGGACAGGTCAAGGGGGCGGGATGATGTTAGTAGATAGGAGATGGGGGTGTGGCTTGGGGTGAGAGGAAAAACAGGTTAGGGAGGTGGAGATGAGCTGGGCTGGTTTTGGGATGCGGTTGGGGGAGGGGAGATTTTGAAGCTTGTGAAATCCACATTGATGCCATTGGGCTGCAGGGTTCCCAGGCTGAATATGATTTGCTGTTCCTGCAGCCTTCGGGTGGCATCACTGTGGCATTGTAGGAGGCCAAGGATGGACATGTCATCTGAGGAATGGGAGGGGGAGTTGAAATGGTTCGCGACTGGGAGGTGCAGTTGTTTGTTGCGAACTGAGCGCAGGTGTTCTGCAAAGCGGTCCCCAAGCCTCCGCTTGGTTTCCCCGATGTAGAGGAAGCCACAACGGGTACAGCGGATGCAGTATACCACATTGGCAGATGTGCAGGTGAACATCTGCCTGATGTGGAAAGTCTTCTTGGGGCCTGGGATTGGGGTGAGGGAGGAGGTGTGGGGGCAGGTGTAGCACTTCCTGCGGTTACAAGGAAAAGTGCCGGGTGTGGTGGGGCTGGAGGGGAGTGTGGCGCGGACAAGGGAGTCGCGGAGGGAGTGGTCCCTCCGGAAGGCAGATAAGGGTGGGGAGGGAAAAATGTCTTTGGTGGTGCGGTCTGATTGCAGATGGCGGAAGTGTCGGAGGGTGATGCGTTGGATCCGGAGGTTGGTGGGGTGGTATGTGAGGACGAGGGGGATTCTTTTTTGGTTATTATTGCGGGGACGGGGCGTGAGGGATGTGTTCCGGGAAATGTGGGAGACACGGTCGAGGGCGTTCTCGACCACTGTAGGGGGGAAGTTGCGGTCCTTGAAGAATGAGGACATTTGAGATGTGCGGGATTGGAAAGTCTCATCCTGGGAACAGATGCGGCGGAGGCGAAGGAATTGGGAATAGGGGATGGCATTTTTGCAGGAGGGTGGGTGGGAGGAGGTGTATTCCAGGTAGCTGTGGGAGTCAGTGGGCTTGAAATGGACATCTGTCTCAAGGTGGTTGCCCGAGATGGAGACAGAGAGGTCCAGGAAGGAGAGAGAAGTGTTGGAGATGGTCCAGGTGAACTTCAGGTTGGGGTGGAAGGTGTTGGTGAAGTGGATGAACTGTTCGAGCTCCTCGTGGGAGCACGAGGCGGTGCCGATGCAGCCATCAATGTAACGGAGGAAGAGGTGGGGTTTAGGGCCGGTGTAGGTACGGAAGAGGGATTGTTCCACGTAACCTACAAAGAGGCAGGCATAGCTTGGGCCCATACGGGTACCCATGGCCACACCCTTTGTCTGTAGGAAGTGGGAGGAATTGAAAGAAAAGTTGTTGAGGGTGAGGACGAGTTCGGCTAAGCGGATGAGGGTGTCGGTGGAGGGGGATTGGTCAGTTCTGCGGGACAGAAAGAAGCGGAGGGCCTTTAGGCCATCAGCATGGGGAATACAGGTATATAGGGACTGGACGTCCATAGTAAAGATGAGGTGTTGGGGACCGGGGAATTGGAAGTTCTGGAGGAGGTGGAGGGCGTGGGTGGTGTCACGGACGTAGGTAGGGAGTTCCTGGACCAAGGGGGTGAAAATGGAGTCTAGGTAGGTGAGATGAGTTTGGTGGGGCAGGAGCAGGCGGAGACAATGGGTCGACCAGGGCATTCAGGTTTGTGGATTTTGGGGAGGAGATAGAAGCGGGCGGTGCGGGGTTGGGGAACGATGAGGTTGGAGGCGGTGGGTGGGAGGTCACCTGAGGTGATGAGGTTGTGGATGGTTTGGGAGATGATGGTTTGGTGCTCGGGGGTGGGGTCATGATCTAGGGGGAGGTAGGAGGAGGTGTCAGAGAGTTGGCGCCTGGCCTCAGCAACTTAGAGGTCAGTGCGCCATACTACGACTGCCCCTCCCTTGTCCGCGGGTTTTATGGTGAGGTTGGGATTGGAGCGGAGGGAGTGGAGGGCTGCACATTCTGCGTTGGAGAGGTTGGAGTGTTTGAGACGGGTAGAGAGGTTGAGGCGATTGATGTCTCGACAGCAGTTGGAGATGAAGAGGTCGAGGGAGGGTAGGAGGCCTTGGGGTGGTGTCCAGGAGGAGGGCTTGTGTTGGAGGCGGGAGAAGGGGTCAGTAGAGGGAGGGTTAGATTCGCGGATTGTCACAAAGCTGGGTGGCTGTCAGGATTGGAGTGTGTGTGTGTGTTTCAGCGCAGGGTCAAGCCTCCCACAAAATAACACCGGAATGCTTCCACCTCTACTGCTGGTCTGCCAGGATTGTTGGCGTGCTGGATCTCTCTCCCCTGTCCTGTGCTGTCCCCACATGGCCCACCGTAGCTAGTGTCTAAAAGCGCTCGATGACATTTACATTGCAGGCAACTCAGAGAAGGGTCGCTCGAGTAAAAAACATTGAGCAGTTTAGGCCTGGACTCGTTGGAGTTTTGAAGGACAAGAGGAGATCGAATTGAGGCAGAGAAGATGCTAAAGGAGATTGACAAAGGGAGTGGCACTGGTTAGCATAGCTGTCATGATTCTACCCTCAAGAAGTGGGCAGCACAATGGTTAGCACTGCTACCTCACAGCACTAGGGACCTGGGTTCAATTCCACCCTCGGGTGACTGTCTGTGTGGAGTTTGCACATTTTCCCCCTGTCTGCGTGGATTTCCTCCCACAGTGCAAAGATGTGCAGGCTAGGTGGATTGGCCTTACTAAATTGCCTGTTGTGTGCAGGCTTGGTGGCTTAGCCATGGGAAATGCAGGGTTATAGGGATATGGTAGGAGAGTGAGTCTGGATAGGAGGTTCTTCAGAGGGTCGGTGTGGACCTGATGGGCTGAATAGCCTGCTTCTGCACTGTAAGGATTCTATGATGAAAGGAAATGTAGAGAGGTTGTCTTCTCATGTAGGAAATGAGAGGTCATGGTTTTAGGATAAGGGATGGCAGATTTAAAACAGGAATGACCTCTCTCAAAGGGTCGTGAACCTCTGGAATTCAATATCGGGTGGATGTTGGGACATTGTGTAAATTTAAGGAGGAGACAAATTTTTAATTAGTAACTGGTGAAGGGTCATGGAAAGCGGGCAGGAGAGTGGAGATGAGGCCGAGATAAGATCGGCCATGATCATATTAAATGGTGGAACAGGATTGAGGGGCTGAATGGCCTCCTGTTGTTCGTAATTTGCATTTTATTTGACCTCTCTTTCTTGTTGCCTCTGGAAGCAATCTCAACCTTGACCAAATGCCCTAAAATACTGCCATTCTGGAGGTCTTTTTGTTTTAAAATATAATTCCTTTTGCTCTTAATTTCAGAGCATCTTTTCATTTGCCTTTATAACTGCCTGTGGAATCTTCGGCAGTGCTGTGTCCGATGGAATATCCCGAACTTGTTAACATTCACGCTGCCCCGAGGTCTCTCAAAGAGGCATCCATCACAAGCTTTGATTGAAACGAGGGAGAGACATCGGTGGGAGGAGGTAGAATGAGAAACCTCATTCGCACTCGCACAGCGCAAGCTGTCTGATTCAGACTCCGTCGTGCTGAATGGAAAGTGACAGTGGCAGGGACAGAGAGCAGAATTTCTGCCTCTCTTCATCTCTGCACTTTCAGTCGCCCGTCTTCATTTCAGAAATAGCAACGGAGGTCCAAAGGGAGAGAGCAGCTGTGTGGTATCGTGCAGACAGGCCCTTACACAGTCCCTATCAGCAACTCCCCCAGTGAGACCCCTTACAGACTCGGAACACAGTTACAGCTCTCCGAGGTAGCAATTCATTGAATGCATTCCAAGTTACAATCATAGAGTCCTACAGCACAGAAACAGACCCTTCAGTCCAACTCATCCATGCCGACCAGATATCCTAAATTAATCTAGTCCCATTTGCCAGCATTTGGCCCATATCCCTCGAAACTGATCCCATTCATGTACCCATTCAAATGCCTTTTAAATGCTGTCTCTGTACAAGCCTCAACCACCTCCCCTGGCAGCTCATTCCATACACGCACACCCTCTGCGTGAAAAAGTTGCCCCTTAAGTCCCTTTTAAATCTTTCCCCCTCACAGTAAACCTATGCCCTCCAGTGCTGGCCTCTCCTACCTTAGGAAAAAAGACTTTGTCTACTCACCCTATCCATGCCCCTCATGATTTTATAAGCCTCTATAAGGTCACCCTTCAGCCTCCGACACTCCAGGGAAAATAGACCCAGCCTAATCAGCCTCTCCCTATAGTTCAAACCCTCCAACCCTGGCAACATCCTTGTAAATCTTTTCTGAACCCTTTTAAGTTTCACAATATTCTTCCTACAGCAGGGAGACCAGAATTGCACGCAGTATTCCAATACTGGCCTAACCAACGTCCTGTACAGCTGCAACATGACCTCCCAACTCCTACACTCATTGCACTGACCAATAAAGGCAAGCGTACCAAATGTCTTTTTCACTGTCCTAACTACCTGTGACTCCACTTTCAAGGAACTATGAACCTATAGCCCAACTTCTTCAATCCATCCTCAACATTCGAGTTTTCTATCGCACGAACTATTCCTGTAGACCTTTTTTGCTCTTTCTCCAATACTTCCACATCCTTCCTAAAATGTGACACCCAGAACTGTTCACAATACTCCAGATGCGATCTAACAAGTGTTTGATACAAGTTCAGCATCACCTACCTGCTCTTACTTCTGGTATCGACCAGATCAGACCCCCTCAAAATATTTTAAGAAGGCAGAGATAACAAGGCGTGGGGCTGGATGAACACAGCAGGCCAAGCAGCATCAGAGGAGCAGGAAAGCTTGACGTTTCAGGCCCAGACCCTTCATCAAATTT
The DNA here is from genome assembly GCA_024137785.1 of Ginglymostoma cirratum. NCBI lineage: Eukaryota > Metazoa > Chordata > Chondrichthyes > Orectolobiformes > Ginglymostomatidae > Ginglymostoma > Ginglymostoma cirratum. The sequence continues at coordinate 177,109 of JAHRHZ010000262.1, forward strand.
TCTGATGTGTACCGAAATACAGTGAAAAGCTTTGTTTCTGAGCGGTACAGGCAGATCACAGCAAGCAAAGGACGTACAGGTCAGAAAGACTTAGAGGCATACAGGTTACATTGGAGGTTACATTACTTGAGGCTAGAGTCCATTCCTAAGTGTGATAATGGCCGGGTAGAAGCTGTTTCTGAACCTGCTGGTGCGTGCGTTCAGGCTTCTGTATCTTCTGCCTGATGGAAGAGGTTGTAGGAGATCATTACCGGGGTACGATGGGTCTTTGATGATGTTGTCCGCCTTTCCACAGCAGCGAGCCGTGTAAATGGAGTCCATGGATGGAAAGTTGGCTTCCATGATGGTCTGGGCTGTGCACACCACCTTCTGTAGTTTCTTACGGTCCTGGGCAGAGCAGTGCCATACCCGGCTGTTATGCACCCGGACAGAATGCTTTCAATGATGCATCTGTAGAAGTTGGTGAGGGACCTTATGGACATGACAAATTTCCTGAGCTGCCTGAGGAAGAAGAGGTGTTGTTGTGCCTTCTTGACTCGCATCTACTGGAAAGTCCAGGACAGGTTGTTGGTTATCGTCACTCTGAGGAACTTGATGCTCTTCACCATCTCAACCTCAGTTCCGTTGATGTCGATGGGGGCGTGTTCTCCTCCTTTCTTTCTGAAGTCGATGATCAGTTCTTTAGTTGAGAGACAGATTGTTTTCATTTCCACTTCTCTTGCCATCTTTGACAACTGGTGCACATAAACGCCTGTTCTTATGGATGGTCTCTGGACTTGAAATGTTAACTCTGCTTTCTCACCGTAGACGCTGTGAGACCTGCTGAGTTACACCAACAATCTCTGTTTCAGATCTCCAGCATCTGCAGCTCCTTGTCTTATTGTATGAAAACCCAGGTCCCTCTGCTCCTGCACCCCTTTTAGAATTGTACCCCCTACTTTGTATCGACCGTCCATGTTCTTCCTACAAAAACACATCTCTTCTGTTCATACTTTTCTTTGAGGACTCGAGTTTTGAAAGTGTGTGGAAAAAATGATTTATTTCAAGATCCGTGGACACCTGACTGTTTTGTTAACAAAAAAGGTCTTTTTTTTAAGAAGACATTTCCAGGAAAAGACACAAGTTTACTTTTTTTAGAAAGCGCTTGCCTCGCTTTTATGGCTGTCCAGTTGGGAATTTGTTTTGGATATCAGTTTTGGGAGAAGCCTACTAAAGAAAAAGGCTTCTCAGTTCACCTCCCTGCTTTTCTGAAACACACTTGTTGTGAGCCCAGTGTGAAATGTGACTATCCTCCTACAGATTGCCTGGAGGACTTGTGATATTGTCTCTCCCGAGCAAGCTCCATTTGCCAAGACTCCAGAGACCACTGCACATGCCTGGTGACCTGTCTAACTGTGCTGGAAGGCCAGCTTGACAGCAATCTGAACAGTCCTCAGTTTATGAGAGATAGTAAGAACTGCTGATGCTGGAGTCGGAGATAACACAGTGTGGAGCTGGAGGGACACAGGAGGCCAGGCAGCATCAGAGGAGCAGGAAAGCTGACATTTCTGAAGAAGGGTCCCGACCCGAAACGTCAACTCTCCTGCTCCTCTGATGCTGCCTGGCCTGCCGTGCTCCTCCAGCTCCACGCTGTGTTATCTCTTGTGCTCAGTTTATTCTTCTTTTCCTTCACAAACTAACAGTTATTAGTCAACAGATTTCTTTTCCCAACATGAGCAACGCATTTTTGTTTTTTTTCAACCCAGTTAAGTATGCCAAAATAAAAAAAACACATTTATATTTTCATACTCCAAATTGTTTGTTCGTACAATCAATGAAAATGTAAAACTGGTTTTAGTTATTGATAGCAAACACAAAATTGTTTTAAGAAACCTGGTTGGTGCATTTTTTAAATTCTAAGTTTAATGTGGAGGAAGCATGCGATTGACCATTGAGGAAGCTGGGTAAAACAGTTCAATTTAAATGTGGAGCCACATGCAGTACACTCCTCCCATTTCAGCCATAACATCAAAACTGGGGCCCACCACTCATAGATGCACTAAGTTTTAGAAAGTTTTACAATCAAATCCTCAAACCAGTGATCCACGCATGTGGTGCTATAGAAACACCTTTGAGGTTATAGAGTCATACAGCACCGAAACAGACCCTCCTGTCCAACCAGTCCATGCAGACCATAATCCCAAACTAAACTGGTCCCACCTGCCCGCGCTTGGTCCATATCCCTTCAAACATTTCTTATTCATGTATTTATCCAAATGTCTTTTAAACATTGTATCTGTGCCCGCATCCATCACTTCCTCTGGACGTTCATTCCACACACGAACCACTCTCTGTGTAAATAAATTGCCCCTCATGTCTTTTTTAAATCTTTCTCCTCTCACCTTAAAAATATGCCCTCCCCAGTCATGAAATTCCCCACCCTAGGGAATAGACACCTGCCATTCAGTTTATCTGTACCCCTCATGATTTTATAAACTGCTATAAGGGTCACCTCTCAACCTCCGACACTCCAGTGAATAAAGCCCCAGCCTGTTCAGCCTCTCCTTAGAACTCAAACCCTCCATTCCTGGAAACATCCTGGTAAATCTCTTCTGAACCCTCTCTAGTTTAGTAATATTTCCTAGAACAGGGCGACCAGAGCCGGACACAGTATTCCGGAAGAGACCTCATCTACATCGTGTACAACTTCAACATAACATCCCAACCCCCACACTCAATGGCCAGAGCAATGAAGGCAAGTGTGCCAAATGCCTTTTTAACCATTGATAACACGGTGTAGAGCTGGATGAACGCTGCTGGCCAAACAGCATCAGAGGAGCAGGAAAGCTGACGTTTCTGGTCGAGACCCTTCTTCAGA
>JAHRHZ010000263.1:0-26899 GCA_024137785.1 Ginglymostoma cirratum
CAGTCATCAATGTAACGGAGGAAGAGGTGGGGTTTAGGGCCAGTGTAGGTACGGAAGAGGGATTGTTCCACGTAACCTACAAAGAGGCAGGCATAGCTTGGGCCCATGCGGGTACCCATGGCCACCCCCTTTGTCTGTAGGAAGTGGGAGGAATTGAAAGAGAAGTTGTTGAGGGTGAGGATGAGTTCGGCTAAGCGGATGAGGGTGTCGGTGGAGGGGGATTGGTCAGTTCTACGGGACAGGAATAAGAGGAGGGCCTTTAGGCCATCAGCATGGGGAATACAGGTGTATAGGGACTGGACGTCCATAGTAAAAATGAGGTGTTGGGGACCGGGGAGTTGGAAGTTCTGGAGGAGGTGGAGGGCATGGGTGGTGTCACGGACGTAGGTAAGGAGTTCCTGGACCAAGGAGATGAAAATGGAGTCTAGGTAGGTGGAGATGAGTTCGGTGGGGCAGGAGCAGGCGGAGACAATGGGTCGACCAGGGCATTCAGGTTTGTGGATTTTGGGAAGGAGATAGAAACGGGCGGTGCGGGGTTGGGGAATGATGAGGTTGGAGGCGGTGGGTGGGAGGTCACCTGAGGTGATGAGGTTGTGGATGGTTTGGGAGATGATGGTTTGGTGCTCGGGGGTGGGGTCATGATCCAGGGGGTGGTAGGAGGAGATGTCAGAAGTTGGCGCCTGGCCTGTAGGCCCTCCCCCAACCGCATCCCAAAACCTACCCAGCTCATCTCCACCTCCCTAACCTGTTTTTCCTCTCACCTATCCCCTCCTCCCACCTCAAACCACACCCCCATCTCCTATCTACTAACATCATCCCGCCCCCTTGACCTGTCCGTTCTCCCTGACTGACCTATCTCCTCCCTACCCCCCTACCTACACTCACCTTTACTGGCTCCATCCCCTCCTTTTCGACTTGTCTGCCTCCTCTCCACCTATCCTCTCCTCTATCCATCCTCTATCCGCCTCCCCCTCTCTCCCTATTTATTTCAGAACCCTCTTCCCCTCCCCCATTTCTGATGAAGGGTCTAGGCCTGAAACATCAAGTTTTCCTGCTCCTATGATGCTGCTTGACCTGCTGTGTTCATCCAGCCCCACGCTTGTTATCTCGGATTCTCCAGTATCTGCAGTACCTTTTATCTCTGATAGCATCTAAGCCAACTTGCCCATGCAGTATTAAGGTGTGAATAAATCAAAACCAGTTTCATGGGTGTTACGATGGCGAATGGCCAAACCTCTCTTATAATTAAACTAAAATACGAGCCCGAATCTGTTATGACAGAGTAGGGGTTCCCCTCTAATAATTAGTCCCAAAATACCCAGAGAAGCTCATCTTTTCCTCATAATCTATTAAAAGAGTGGTTAAAAGAAAGAAAATCCCTGATTTTCCTTTACAATTAACAAGAAACAATTTATTTATTTAACCCAACAATGAACAATTTAACAAAATTACTAACAAACCAACAATTCCCCCTTAGACTGTGAACTACTCCCCAACTGGTCTAAATTCGACTGGAATGCTGTTTAAATAAAAATAAGTCCTGCTAATATAAACCTAATTAATAAGGAGCAATAAATTACAACTTAATCTCTCCAAGTTCACACAGACTATTAAGCTTTCCATTCCTGGGACCATTCTTGTGAACCTCCTCTGAACCCGCTCCAGGGCAAGTACATCCTTCCTGAGATATAGGGCCCAAAACTGCACACAGTACTCCAAATGTGGCCAGACCAGAGCCCTATAAGGCCACTGATGGGAATATGCTTCCTCGGGTCCTGCTGCTGGCCAGTGTGGGCAGTCTCCTGCTTTTAGTGCCATTGCCAAAATCTCAGCTTTCACATTAACAGTCAACCCCATATATCTCAATTCCAGTTTTTCCATGATACCTGAAATTCATCATTGCTGCATGAACCTGCTGTACTTACAGCAGGACAAAGTGATACTTAGAGGAAATTTTTTAAAAGGTCACATTTTGTTAATGTTAAAACAATCACAGATCATGCTTTTCTGAGTCATGCATTACTTGTACTTTGTTGTTGAAATCAACATGTTGCCTGGTTGCTTTTACAGTGGGTTTAGAAGAGTACTTGTGTCCCTTTCCACAAGATGCAATTGTCTCCTCTGTGGCAAACCATCACAAAAGACGGGCTACTAAGAAGACAGGTTTAGTCTAAACCTTCACAGTCGTCAATCTTGTTGAATGTAGCAAGTTTTCAATAGATTTTCTGTCAGCACAAATACCACTCAAAGTTTAGTGTGCTGTAAGACTTTTTGTTTCACTCGACAGAAGCTGCTTCAAGGCAAATGAAAGGTGAACAGATGAGAGGTCATTTTTAAACCGTGGAATAAGAAATGACATGTCAGCTGTCATTAAACAGCTTCATGTTTTGTGAATCACTTGTCCAGTTACAGTTTACAGTATTTTAAAAAAAAACTATTCTAAAGGATGTGTGGGAGTAGAGAGACTCAAACATATAAGTCAGTAGAGGTGGCAGGATCAGTACACAGAACTGTTAAGAAAGCATATAATATTTTAGGCTTCACAAGCAGGTCATAAAGCCCAGGATCAGGACGTTATGAAGAACTTATCAAAGACACTGGTTAAACATCAGGTGGAGTATTGTGTGTAATTCTGGGCATCACAAATAAGAAGGACTTGAATGTACTGGAGAGAATGCAGAAGCTATTCATGAGCAAGGTTCCAGGGGTGAGCCACTTCAATTATGAGGAAAGATTGGAGAAAATGGGACTTTTTTTTCCTTGGAGTGGAGAAGGTTAAGAGAAGACTTATAGAGTTATAAGGTCATACAGCATGGAAACAGACCCTTTGATTCAACCAGTCCATGCTGAATATAATCCCAAACTAAACTAGCCCCACTTGCCTGCTCCTGGCCCATATCCCTTCAAATATTTCCAATTCATGTATCCATTCAAATGTCTTTTAAACGCTGTAATTGTACTCGCATCCACAACTTCCGTAGGAAGTGTGTCCCCTAGTCTTGAAATTCCCCTATCTCAGGGAAAAAACAACTACCATCAACACTTCTCATTATTTTATCAACTTCTATCAGGTCACTTCTCAACCTCCTACACTCCAGTGGAAAAAATCCCAGCCTATCCGGCCTTTCTTTATAACTCAAACCTTCCATACCCGGCAACATCCTTGTAAATCTCTTCTGAACCCTCTCCAGCTAGATAATATCCTTCCTATAACTGGGCAACCAGAACTGGACACAGTACTCCAGAAGAGGCCTCATCAATGTCCTGTACAAGCTCAACATAACGTCCCAACTCCTATACTCAAAGGACTGAGCAATGAAGGCAAGCGTGACAAATACCTTTTTAACCATCCTGCCTGTATGTGACGTAAACTTTAAAGAATTATGCATCTGCACCCCAGGTCCTTTTGTTCTAAACACTACCCAAGGCCATACCATAGCAGTTTTCAAAGTTGTGAGTGTTTTGGACAGAGTACATGGAGAATAACTGTTCTATTCATAATGAATCAAGAACTGGGGCAGAGATTTAAAGTGATTTACGAAAGAAGGAAACGTGAGGTGAGAAAACTATTTTCACACCCAATCGAAGCCATTACAGGAAGAATGTGTAATGCAAGAGTGAGACTTCATGCAGGATAAGATACAACAACAGAATTTTGGATTGACTGGAACTCATGCAGAGTTGATGTTTTAGAACATAAGAACATAAGAACATAAGAACTAGGAGCAGGAGTAGGCCATCTGGCCCCTCAAGCCTGCCCCACCATTTAATAAGATCATGGCTGATCTTTGAGACTCAGCTCTACTTACCCACCCACTCACCATAACCCTTAATTCCTTTACTGTTCAAAAATTTATCTAGCCTTGCCTTAAAAACGTTCAGTGGGGTAGCTTCAACCGCTTCACTGGGCAGCGAATTCCACAGATTCACAACCTTTTGGGTAAAGAAGTTCCTCCTGACCTCAGTCCTCCATCTGCTTCCCTTTATTTTGAGGCGATGCCCTCTAGTCCTAGTTTCACCTGATAGCGGAAACAACCTCCCTGCCTCCACTTTATCTATTCCCTTCATAATCTTACATGTTTCTATAAGATCTCCCCTCATTCTTCTGAATTCCAATGAGTATAAGCCCAGTCTACTCAGTCTCTCCTCATAATCCAACCCTCTCAACTCTGGAATCAACCGAGTGAATCTCCTCCGCACCCTCTCCAGAGCTAGTATATCTCTTCTCAAGTAAGGAGACCAAAACTGCACACAGTACTCCAGGTGTGGCCTCACCAGGACCCTATACAGCTGCAGCATAGCCTCCCTGTTTTTAAACTCCATCCCTTGAGCATTGGCAGACAAAATTCCATTTGCCTTTTTAATCACCTGCTGCACCTGCAATCCCACCTTCAGCGATTCATGCACAAGGACATCCAAGTCCCTCTGCACAGCAGCGTGCTGCAATTTTTTACCATTTAAAACATAGTCCATTTTGCTGTTATCCTACCAAAATGGATGACCTCACACTTATCAGCATTGTACTCCATCTGCCAGACCTTTGCCCACTCACTTAGACTGTCTATATCCCTCTGCAGACTTTCAGTGTCTTCTGCACACTTTAATCTAACACTCACCTTAGTGTCATCTGCAAATTTTGACACACCACACTTAGTCCCCAACTCCAAATCATCTATGTAAATTGTAAACAATTGAGGTCCCGACACTGATCCCTGAGGCATACCACTAGCCACTGACAGCCAACCAGAAAAACACCCATTTACCCCTACTCTTTGCTTTCTGTTGGTCAACCAATCCTCTATCCATGCCAATACATTACCTGTAATACCATGCAACTTTATCTTATGTAGCAGCCTTTGGTGTGGCACCTTGTCAAATGCCATCTAGAAATCCAGATACACCACATCCACAGGTTCCCTGTTGTCCACTGTGCAAGTAATGTCCTCAAAGAATTCCACCAAATTAGTTAAACATGACCTACCCTTCATGAACCCATGGTGGGTGTTCCCAATGAGACAATTTATATCCAGATGTCTTGCTATTTCTTCCTTAATGATAGATTCAAGCATTTTCCCCACTATCGAAGCTAAGCTAACTGGCCTATAGTTACCTGCTTTTTGTCTACTTTCTTTTCTAAACAGTGGCGTCACATTAGCTATTTTCCAATTTGTGGGAACCACCCCAGAGTCCAGTGAATTTTGGTAAATAATTACTAGTGCATTTGCTATTTCCCCCATCACCTCTTTTTGTACCCTGGGACACATTTCATCGGGGCCAGGAGACTTGTTTACCTTTCGCCCCAATAGCTTGCCCAGCACTGGCTCCTTAGTGATAACGATTGTTTCTAGGTCCTCACCTGCTATAACCTTCTTGCCATTAGTTTTCGGCATGTTATTTGTGTCTTCCACAGTGAAGACCGACACAAAATAACTGTTTAATATCTCGGCTATTTCCTCATTCCCAGTTATTAAATTAGCCTTCTCATCCTCTAAAGGATCAATGTTTACCTTCGCCACTCTTTTACGATTTACATATTTATAGAAACTTTTGCTGCCTGTGTTTATATTCTGAGCTAGTTTACTGTCATTATCCATCTTACTTTTCTTTATAGCTTTTTTTGTGGCTTTCTGTTGGTCTTCTGGGGATGGCCAGGACAATTTTGAATGGTTGCTGTCTGGAGGCGACTAAGACATTGAAGTTGATGCACTGAGGCAAGGCCAGATCTACATCTGAAACTCCTGCAGCACTTGAACTTGGACCACCAAAGATGTGTGTTTTTCTGACCCTGGCCTTCTATACAGTCACCATTGATTGATGTAAATGCAACCACCCAAACCACATACTCTGGAACTCCTCCTCCAAGCCTTGCTACTACTTTTGTCTTTTTTTAGGTGAACACATATATTGCCTTCCTTGAGTTGACATCTATTTTAGTTTGACTAGACTTCAGTGAAACTCCTTGTGATTCTGTTTTTGTTAAAAATGTGCTACAGGATAGATCCTGTTAGTCATGAAATTGACTGGATAAGTTTAGAATAATAAATAATTGCTGTTGTGTTTTGTCTTGAAGTATTGTGTCCGTTGTATTGTGTACGTTGACAGTAGTTCCCTCAATCGACTCAACAATGTTTTCTCACAGCCCTGGTCTCACCAATATGTCCTACCTTTGAAAATAATGAGATTCAATGAGATTAGTAAACAGTCTCCAAATTTTGCTTTTTCAGCTCCAGCGACTATTTCAAGTAAGGCCAGCTTCCAGTCTTCAATTAGTGGCACAATGTTAAATGTTCAAAGACATGGATCTGACACCTGATTAAATTTAAGCATTTGAGCTTCATTGCATAATTTCCTGATGCATCTTGCCATGAGGACCTGAGATTTTGGCTAAGTCTGACACTGGGCTGATCTATAGCCAGATCCTAGGCAGGCAGGCATCATAAAATGAGCCAGTATTAGGCTGCAGTGTTTTGAAGAGCCAGTAGGGTCAGGAGTTCTCTTTCTTGTTTCCCTAGAAATTAAACAAATTTTAAAAATCTGTTGGTAACCTCCAGATGCCCCTTTGGTCAAGTAATTGCAAGGCCACGTCAATGTACAAAACAATTTGTCATACAAAGAGAGAAAAAGGGAGTGAAAGCAAGGAGAGCTTGAAGACAGTTACCAGCACCTAAAAAAGCAAGAGAAATGAGGGACAGCAGCACTCTGAAATAGCTCGAGGGAGAGCTGGGACAGCAGCTTCGTAAACTGTGGGAGAGAGAGTGAAGCCAACAGCTTCTCAGACAAGAATGAGAGAGTGGGGATAGCAGCTTAAAGAGAAGAGTGGGCTTGCCTGAGAAGGGCAGCAGCAGCGGGAGATTAAAACTGGCAGCAGACAGCCCCTTTAATATACTTCTACCTACAGAGCAAAAGTGTGACATCAAAGAAGACCAGGCTAGGTGACCAGACGGTCTTTCTTCCATGTGTCTTTTGACCCGGGGGTAATTTAATTCAGGAGACAACATTACATCTGAAGAGTACAATAAAATATTTAATATCCAAATTAATTAATTGAATAGAATAGAGATGGCTGGACAGACAATGTCTTGCAGCTTAGCATGTGGGCATTGGTGGACACTGGTATAATCCACGGTGATGACATTTGCAGCAAGTGTTGGCTGCCCAGGGAACTTAGAAACGATGAGTAGGGGTCTGAGCTGCATATACTGTGATGCATCAAGGATTGGGAGATTTACTTGTATCCTGAGAAGTGGGGATTGCTAGCCAAGATGAAAACGCAGAAGAGTAAGTGGCAAGCTGGAGCTGCTAGGTGTCTGTTCAGACTTTCACGTCAGTAATTTCACTGTCTGGTTTCTCTCCATTTCCTTGTAAAATAGCAAACAGCATATAAATATGGTGAGATTAGGTAAATCGATCTCCATCTCTTACGAATAAGATTCTGAACTCACTGTTAAAACTTTAGGTGGAAAATTGGACTTTTTTTCCAATCTCATTTTTCCATTCTCACCATATTTTCTGTACGGACTCACCATTGCCCGTTTTGTTGAAGAGTTATGACAATTCCACACGTAGAAGTACAGGAAATAGGGCCAGTAGTAGGCCATTCAGGCCATTGAACCTGCTTCTCCATTCATTATGATCATAGATGATCCTTTACCCCAATGCTATATGCTTGAGGTGTATCCTATCTAGAATCTATTTATTTCTTAAATATGTTCAGTGTCTAGGCTTCCACTGGCTAATATGTTAAAGAATTATAGAGGTTCACCACCTTCTACTGATAAAATGTCTCCTAATTTCAGCCCTAAAGGCCTACCCCATAGTCTGAGTCTATGATGCCTTGTTTCAGACCCATGAGATAAGGGTACCGACTTTACTCCATTCATTCTGTCTAGCCCTGTCAGAATTTTATGTTTCAATGAAATCCCCCCTTTTTTTGTTCTTAACCCCCATGAATACAAATGGAGTCTGCCATAACAGAGATATAGCTTTAGGATGACATGGATTGGAACCAGGATATTAGTAGGCATGAGACATGAAGGAAATGAGTCAAAAGTGGCTCTGATAGTTAGTTATGGTTTTAGCACAATAGACAGGCATGACCTAAGTTCAGGAAATCAAGATGTGGAAACAGTTTGGGTAGAGATGTGAAATGTAAAAGGTAAGAATTTGCTTGGTAGAGTGGTGTATAGGTTTTTAATAGTAATTATATGGCAGTGTGTGGAGCATAAAAGAAAAAATAATGACAGCTTGTCAAAAAAGAACTGATGATAATCGTGGAAGATTTTAATCTACATATAGATTGTAGAAGTCAGATAGGCAAAGTTTGCTATAGAATATTTTTGAGGTAGTTTCTGAGAATAGCATGTTCAGGTGTCAATCCAGAGGGCAGACTATATTGGGCTGGTATTGTGGAATAAGATAAGATTAATGATCTCACAGTGAGGGGGCCACTGGATAGTATTCAGTTTTAAGGGAAGAGGAGTGGGTCTAAGACTTTTTCTTAAAATTTAAATAATAGGAATTATGAGGGCTTGAAATTAGAGCCAGATAAAGTGAATTGGTAAATTAGTTTTAAAAAATAGGAGATATTTCAGAATACACAGATTTCAAGAAGTAGGAAAAATTCCAAGGGTGAGACCCATCATCCGTGATTAATTAAAAATGTTAAAGATGTTACTGAACTAAGATAAAAAGTACATAATTCTGTAAAGATAGGTGGCAGGCCAAAAGATTGGAAGGAATATAAAAGAAAACAAAGAATTACCAAAAAGTAATAAACAGGGAAAATGTAGAGTACATGATAAAGCTAGCCAGAAATATCAAAACAGATTGTGAGTTTTTTTTTTAATCTTTGAAAAAGAAAGGAATTAACAAATTGGACATTGTTCCCATAGAAACTGAGTCTGGAGAATTGATAATGGAAAATAAATAAATAGCAGATGGTTGAACAGGTATCTTGCATGGTCACCTCTTCAAAGGATACAGGTAAAATTCCAGAAATACTGATAGCATAAAGAAATGGAGGGGAGGAGGAACTCAGGAAAATCACAATCACTAGAGAAATGGTACAGAGTAAATTGTTGGAGGTGAGGTCTGACAAATTCCCAGGTCCCAATAGACTTCATCCTTGGGTCTTAAAAGAAGTTGCTACAAAGATTGTTAGTGCATTGGTTTTAATTCGCCGAAGCTCTCGACATTCAGGAAAGGTCTTATTGTATTGGAAGATCACAAAGTAACTCTTTTATTCCAAAATTAAATGAGACAGAACGCATAAAACTACCAGCCAGTTAGCTTAACATGTCATAGGGAAAATGTTAGAAATTATTATTAAAGAAGTTATAGCAAGAAGTTTAGGTATGTTCGAGGTAATCAGACAGTCATAGTGTTATACAGCACAAAACAGACCCTTCTGTCCAAATTGTCCGCATCGACCAGATATGCTAATCTGATCTAATCTCATTTGCCAGCATTTGGCCCATATCCCTCTTAAACCCCTTAATGGGCTGAATTTAACACTTTCTGTTTGCTAAGTCTGCTTTTTGGAGAGCTTTTCACTGAAAGGCCTCATATGTTTTGTTGCCATATCTTACCAAATTTGCATCATTAATTAAGTACCTCATCCCTATGGCAACTCTCGTTCAATTTCTCCCTCATCTTATCTTGCACTATTCCCACAACAACTGACCACATAGCAGATATCTGCCAAAAGCCTGGCATTCTTTGTTTCTGAACCATTTTTAAAAGGCTGCTGTGCACCCAGATAAGGACTGGAATTCTGAAACTGCCCTGCTCAGTTAATGACAGAGTCAGATCGTGGCAAAGAATGAGAAGGTCGTACTGCGATTCTCAACCAGGGGCCTGAATGAAATAAAGGACACAGTGACCCAGAGGAGAAGCATCTTCTTCCTGGAGGACTAAAATGGCAGACCGCGTAACCAGACCCTGCCAGACTGGACTGAGGTTGATACCCAAGTCAACACTATCTCCCGGGTGTGGAGGACTGACAGCAGTGCCACAAAAATGTATGGGCAAGTGCTACATTCTGCTCTCTGTCACTGTACTCTCACTCTATTTCTGCTATTGCACCCATTTACCACCAAAGCTCTTGTTCCGTCACTTCCACAATTCCCTTCCTCAATCTCATCACTCTTGTCCCCAACCGTCCACACCAGTACCCTTGCATGCCCTCGGTTTTTGCCTCCTTAGACCTTCTGAACACTTCAGAACCTTTCTCCCACCTGCACCAGCACCAACAGTTGTGCCATTCACATCAATCAAATACCCCCCTTTTTTGTTGTTAGAGAAAACAGACCGTGAGAGGGCGGAGCAGGCCTTTCTGGGTGGAGGGCTTGCCTAATAACCATGTTCTCACTCTGAGGAGAGAATCCGGGCACTCGCAGGAGAAGACTGGGACTCCTGTGGGAATGCAGAAAAGGCTGTGCTCCATCAAATGAGTAAGCATCTTTCTTCATTCAGCTGCCTCTCTTTATTGGAAAAGGCTAACAATTTCAATCATTTGCACACCATAATTAACCACGCTGCAGTGACTTCTTCTCTCGTTTCTTGCAGGTTCTGCTAGTCTCCTTTGACCTTTGTGGGGAAACACCTGCCTTGCCCCAGAAGCAACCTGTTGGATCTCTGAAGATGAAAGTATTGAAGCCTCAGAAGAAACATTGGCAAAGCTGCCTCCTGCAACTCTCACCAGCACAGATATTGATACCTCTGGGAGAATCTTAGTCATAGAGTGTGTGGGTGCACAATCAGGTGGGCACCTTACAGCAACAGCGCCCCAGCTAGCTGAGGAAAATACATTTGGAGGGCTGCTGGAGACCAGGCACTTCCGCAGCTCCAGGCAGGAATGACACTTTGATATTTGCAGTCACCCCCTTGACTTCATCCAAATACCAGGAAAGAGCAACAGTGGCAGGCAAGTATCTGGGATGCAATGACCCTCACTACTCAATAGTGCAGTTTGACAGTCACCAGGAACAGGTTGGCAGCTGCCATAGTGACCCTTGCCTGGCATCCTCTGGAACTACTGAAGATGTGCACACACTTGCTTTTCATTGCCCCAGCCATTGGTCTTCAGGACTGAAAGCGTGGTGATAGGAGACAGAGAAACTTGATTGCAGTTCAGGTACCCCTCCTGACAAGGAGAAAGGGCATTACCAGGAGGCACTCAGTCAAAGATGGAAGCACACAGGCTCCTCTGCACTTTCCACTCAGCACACTGCAAAGGTGGCCAAGTCCTCCACCTCTACCTTGTCTGCTCCCCTTTGACTCTTGGAAGTTAAGCTGATGAGACTCATCTTACTTCTGCCAAGAAAATCTTGGCATATCTGGTCTGCTCAGGCATAAGAACGCCAGGTTACCCCACCAAATCTCTAGGTCCAATAGACTCATCAGCTGAGCAGGCTACCTCCGTGCCAGCTGTGGAGCCAGGTATCCCCACACAATCCTTCATAATGCCCCTGTGTCTGCTTACCATTCCCACCCAGCCCCTAGCATATGAGGTGACCAGGACTGGTATGGTCATATACTGCCCCTCCCCATGAAACAATGGTGCTGCTGCCTGACTGGATACTCCCTCAACTTCACTGCACTGTTCACAGATGTGCTTTACCATATCCATCACCCACCACTCCATACATCTCCCCAACTATGTTAGCTCTACCCTCTGTACTGGCCATTGATGAAACCAACGGACCGACTGCGACCATTCCATGGACAGCAGAGGCATAAACCCCCTAACCGATTAAACCCAACTAGATGTCTGAATGTGGCCAGTGCCCTTGGCTAGTATAGATGCTGCTCTTGACTTATTGTGCCGGAACCCCTTGACTGATGGGCGCCTCCATGGACTCTAATGAAGACCACTCTTTTAAGAGGTACTTACATAGCTGCCTGGTTGCTGCACGTATAGTTTGTTGCATATGCTGCTGGCACGTGGAACAGATGTGAGCTTGACATAGCACGCTGCTGTTTTACATGACATGTGCCCCCTTGATTGAGGACTGCTTGGCAGCAAGGCGAGCTGCTTAAAACTGGTAGCTATGCTAATTTACTGAGCAAGGCAAGGGAAAAGAAGGCAAGGCTGCTGTAAATATGAAGGTAAGTGTTAAATGAGAAAGCACTAAGAAAGCCAGCCAGCAGTCCTTAAATGCAGCCTAGACTCGTCTGGGAGCCTATGCCTGTGTGCAAAGTGACCCCTCTGCAGTCTTTTGATGTTAGTTGCAACTGAACCCTGTAATGCAATGTGCTTCCAAAGCACACTGCCAGTGCATTAGAGATGTCACAGGATGGTCATAATGGATTGGCAGATGCCAGTTGCCAATGTCTGTGGATGACAGTTGCTTCGGCTAATGCCTGTGCTCATGCCCTGGCTGCTGTTTGGTTGTGGGCAACACAGGTGTTGTTCAAAGTAAACCGAGAGTTGAATTTGTCAGGTACAAGGTCTGGTTTCCTTGTTGAGTTTTTCTGATGTTGAGCTTGTTTGGTGAAGTTTATCAGATGGGAGTCTGAATATTAAGAACATCTCCATGGACCCCCAGGCATGAATGTGGCTGGGGAAAAGGGAAGGGAATCAGAAACTATTTGCTGCCTGGACCTGGCGATGGCTATTTTGCCCCAGCCCAGGAAAGAATCCTTTTTTCCTCAATTCACATTGTTCAAAAATGTTATATCCAATGATGTTTTTATGCACCACTTAACAGTTTTTTTCTCCACTATCAAGTCATCTGCATAGAGGAAAACACCTTGTTTTTACATACCTCCAGAACAGGTGGGATTTGAACGCAAGCCAAACGACCCAAATGTAGGGACACTTCTACTGCACCACCAGGGCATATTTACAAATCAACCTGTCCAGCGAAGGTATTACACACCTGTGGAGCAGATGGGACTTGAACCCAGGCGTCCTATCTCAGACTACCATTTCCACCACCCTCCATCTAGATTCTGTGGTATCTTCAATTTTCCATGGAGAGGGAGAATCCATAGGTTCTGGAACGGTTGGAAAGGCTGTCGAGGAGCCGAGCACATTTTGTTCCTGCACTGTTTGCGAGTTTGCAGCTTTCATGTGGCACACATACTTTTCCAGGACCGTCATATCTACCTGAACTGTGTACATCACTGGACATGACCTTATGTCGACTATGCCTCTTACACATGGAGAGTCCTTGACACTGATCCAGTTCCTTCAGAGCCAGCTGTCGAGAGAGGACAGGATGTCTGACACTCCTGTTTTTTTTTACCAGAGTCTGTCCTTAGAATGAGGAGACTCTCTGAATCTCCTGTTTGTTTTTTTTTATTCCCCCACAATACCATTGCACCCAAAGATGCCCCAGCAGTAGTGTTTATATTTTGTCCACATCACCCGTGGTTGAGTGTGTAGCGACTAAGTAAACAGACACTATTACGCAAGAACTTTCTTTATTTCCCATCCTATAACTTTCCATCGCCAGGAAAACAGCCATGTGGCTCATGAAACATTAACAAGCAAAGCCTGATGGGGCAATGCTGACACTCCTGTTCTTATTTGTCAGTCCGGACTCCCTGATTGGACCAGGTTAACAGCTGTAATCAAGGAGCTCATATTCCAGTGAGGTCCACCTGGCTGACCTCGTTCCAATCACTACATCCCTCCTCCTGAGTCCGAGGACATAGGCCAATCGTTTTGTTTTGTAGCTCCTCCTGGGGTATTTTACCACCAGATCAGTTTCCTCCAACTCTGCCTGTGATGATATAGGTGGCATGTAATGCACAGTAGCTCACCTCTTGCACCTGATGAGTCTTGGAAGAAATTCATTCTCTTCAGGTGACAGAAGTGTCGAGACAGCGACATGCGCCATGTCCATCTAGATTCTGTGGTATCTTCAATTTTCCATGGAGAGGGAGAATCCATAGGTTCTGGAACGGTCGGAAAGGCTGTCGAGGAGCCGAGCACATTTTGTTCCTGCACTGTTTGCGAGTTTGCAACTTTCATATGGCACACATACTTTTCCAGGACCGTCATATCTACCTGAACTGTGTACATCACTGGACATGATCTTATGTCAACTATGCCTCTTATCCATGCAGGGCCATTGCCGTGGTTCCTACACCAAACTTTGTCCCCTGAAGTAAACTGTCTCTCTTGCATAGCAGAGTCTTGTGTCCAGCATTACTGTTCCTGATGCTGTTTCACCCTCCCCACTTCCCCGGTCTGGGAGGATCAGATTTAACCTGATACTTCTCCCCATTAGCAACTCTGCTGGAGCCATCGCTGTATTTGCATGAGGTGTAGTCCTTTAATCAAATAGGAGCTGGGACAGTTTGGTCTCTAATGAAGCTGCAGATAGTTTCTTTAAGCCTGCTTAAACAGTTTGGACTGATCTTTCTGCTCAACCATCAGATGATGGATGGTATGGAGCTGTCCTTATATATTGAATACCATTTGACTTTAGGATGTGCACGGTTTTGCCATCCCCTTTCCTGTGTTTGAAGAACAAACTCTTTGCATGCCTAGCCACTTTGAATGGGCATCCACAATGACTAAGAAAATTGAGCCTATGAAAGGACCAGCATAGTTAACATGTAACTGAATCAAGGGTTTACCTAGCTATTCCGGCGAATGTGGGGGAGCTTCTAGCAGTAATTTTTGTCCTTGTTGGTACTCTGGGCATTCCCCACCAACATGGCTGTTATCTGCATCCAATCTGGCCACCAGACATAACTTCTCACCAGTATCTTTATCTTGGAAACCCCTGGATGACCCGAGTGGACTTCAGCCAGTATCTGGCAGCAACCTTTGTTTGGGATAATCACTCGTGCTCCCCATAATTATATGCTGTCCTGTACAGTGGTCTGTTGTTTTCGGGTGCAGAAAGGTTTCAATTCTGGTTGTGACGGTCCTTTAGTTTCTTCGATCACCAGCAGCAGTTTCAGTTTTGCCAAGACCGGATCTTGCTACATCCAAAGTCTGATGTTGTCAGCTATGACTAGAAGTGCATCTAGAAAACTTAAAACCATTACGGACTCTTCCAGTGGCGGTACCACCAGTGATGTATCTGCCAGTGAGAGGTGACTCAGTGCATTTGCATTTCCTACTTGGCCCTCCAGATGGTTTTCCAAATTTGTAATTATTCACACTTAGTATTAGAGCCCACCACTGAACTTGGCCTGAAGCTATGGCCAGCACTGCTTTGTCCTCTTGAAGTGGATGTAGCAGGTATTTGTGGTCCATTATGATTACAATTTATGTCCATAAAGATATTTGTGGAACTTCTTGACTCCAAATATGACCACCAAACCTACCTTTAGCTGGGTATATTTACGCTCTGCATTAGCCACATTCCTGGATGCATATGCTATTGGGCATTCCTCAGCACTGCGGCACCTATGAACTAATATTACCCCGATGCGTTACAGGGAGCCATCACGTGTCAATACCAGATCTCTCTTGGGATCGTAGTATGTCAACACCTTAGACGATGATAGCTGTCTCTTCACTTCCCTGAAAACTATGGTTTCGCTACGTGACCATTTCCAAGGCTGATCCTTTTTTAGGAATTGATGCAAAGGTGCTAGTGTGAAGGCCAGGTTACGGATGAACTTTTTTTAGTAGTTCACCAGCCAAAGGAAAGACCTAAGCTCCAGCACAGATGTGGGAGCTGGGGCATCTTTAATCGCCCTCACAATATCTTCCATTGGGTGCAACCTGATCTTGTCAACTTTTGGTCACTTAGGGTGCCTGGAACATACAGATTTTCCTTCTAAGGCATAGGCCTGCCTGGGAGAAACATCCAAGCACAATCCAAGTCACGTTCTCTAAGTGCTCCTTATTGGTCTTCCCTGCTATTTGCATGTCATCTACATAAATGACGACCTAGGGTAGACCTTGTAAAATGTTCTCCATCATCCACTGAAAAGTCACACAGGCTGACGATATCCCAATCTTGTGTATAGGTACAAACCCTTATGGTTATTAATTATTACATTTATTGAAATCCTCATCCTCTGAATTGCAATTATGCATAGCTCATGGCCAGCTTTGTGAAGGATAGTCGTCTTTGACAGCTTTGCGTATAAATCCCCTATGTGAAGGATTGGATATTTATACAGCTGCAAAAAACAGTTTACCATTTGTTTTAAATCCCCTCAAAGGTGAACCGACCCAGTTGTTATGATGAGTGCTACCCATTCTGCTAACTAGACTGTTTTGATGACTCCTTCATTTTCCAGCCTTCTGATTTCTGCCTCAACTTTTACCCATAAGGCAAATGGCACCAGGCGGGCCTTGCAGAATCATGGAGTTGTTTGCTGGCCAACATGTAAAGTGGCCTTGGCTCCTTTGATAGTCTCAAGATCTGTCTGAAAAACATCAATGCATTTAGAAATGGAGGAACATTCAAAATAGGTGCAAGAGTAGGCTATTTGGCCTTTCAAGCCTGCACCACCATATGATCATGGCTGATCATAAAATTTCAGTATCCCCATTCCGCTTTCTCTCCATACCTCTTGATCCTTTAGCTGCAAAGGCCATGTCCAGTTCCCGCTTGACTATATCTAATGAACTGCCCTCAATAGCTTCCTGGGGTAGAGAATGCCACAGGTTAACAGTTCTCTGAGTGAAGAAATTCTTACTCATCTTAGTCCCGAATAACTTACCCCTTATTCTTAGATGGTGACCCCAGTTCCGGACTTCCCCAACATTGGGAACATTCTTCCCACATCTAGCCTGTCCAGTCGCATCAGGATTTTATATGTTTCTATGACATCCCATCTCATTTTTCTAAATTCCAGTGAGTACACACCTATTCAATCCAATCTTTCTTCATATGCCCACCCTATCATTCCCAGGAATTAGTCTGGTGAACCTTTGCTGGACTCCCTCAATAGCAAGAATTTCCTTTGTTAAACTAGGAGACAAAAACTGCACACAATAATCAAGGAGCGGCATCCCCAAGGCCCTGTATAACTGCAGCAAGACATCCCTACTCTTATACACAAATCCTCACAGTATGAAGACCAGCATGCCATTAGCTTTCCTCACCACCTGCTGCATCTGCATGCCACCCTTCAACGACTGTTCCACCATGACACCCAGGGCTCTTTGCACTTCATCTTTTCCTAAGCTGCCACCATTTAGATAATAATTGGCTTTCCTGTCCTTGCCACTAAACTGGATAACCTCACATTTATCCACATCATACTGCATTTACCAAGTATTTGCTCGCTCAGTCAGCCTGTCCAAGTCACCCTGCAGCCTCTTTGCATCCTCCTCGCAACACACATTGCCACCCAGATTAGTGCCATCTGCAAATTTGGAGATATTGGTTTCAGTTGTTTTATCCAAATCATTAATGTACATTGTGAACAGCTGTGGTCCCTGTGGTATCCCAATCATCACTGCCTGCCACTGTGAAAAGGACCCGTTTATTCCAACTGTCTGCTAACCATTTTTCTATCCATGTCAACACATTACCTCAGATTCCAAGGGCTTTAATTTTGGTTACTAGTCTCTGGTGTGTGACCTTCTCAAAAACTTTTGAAAGTCCAGATACACACCATCTATTGATTCATCCTTGTCCACTCTACTAGTCGCATCCTCAAAAAATTCCAGAAGATTTGTCAAGCATGATTTTCCTTTAGTGAATCCATGATGACTTGGACCGATCCTGTCACCACTTTCCAAATGCTCAGTTATTACATCCTTAATAATTGACTCCAACATTTTCCCCACCACTGATGTCAGGCCATCGGGCTGATAATTCCCTGTTTCTCTCCTTCCTTTTTCAGAAGTTGGGGTTACATTGGTCACCTTCCAGTCCATTGGAACTCTTCCAGAGTCTATAGAGTGCTGGAAAATGATCACCAATATGTCCACTATTTCTAGGGTCGCTTCCTTACATACTGTGGATTGCAGAGCACCACACCCTGGGGACATATCAATTTTAATCCCATCAACTTCCTGAAGATCATTTCCTGACTAATAAAGATTTCTATCAATTCCTCCTTCATGCTTGACCCTCTGCCCTGTAGCATTCTTGGAAGGTTATTTGTGTCCTCCTTGGTGAAGACAGTTACAAAGTTTTTGTTCAACTGGTCTGCTATCATTTTGTTGTCCATTTATGAATTCACCTGATTCTAACAGCAAAGGATCTATATTTGTCTTCACCAGTCCTTTTCTTTTCATATATCTATAGAAGCTTTTGCAATCAGTTTTTATGTTTTCCACAAGCTCACTCTTATATTCTATTTTTCCTTTCCAAATTAAACCCTTTGTCATCCTCTGCTGAATTTTGAATTTCTCTCATTCATCAGGTTGGTTGCTTTTTCTGGCCAATTTATATGCCGCCTCTTCGGCTTTAACACTATCCCTAATTTCCCTTGTTGGCACTTTTGAGCCACCTACCCTGTTTTACTCTTACATCAGATAGAGATGTGCAATTGTTAAAGTTCATCCATGTGTTCTTTAAATGTCTGCCATTGCCTATCCACTTAAGTATCCTTGGCCTGCTTGTCCGCGCCAATGCATGTCTCACACCATCAAAGTTAGCTTTTTTCAAGTACAGGATCCTAGTCTCAGATTTAACTGTGTCACCCTCCATCTTAATGAAGAATTCTATCATATCCTGGTTGCTCTTTGCCCAAAGGATCTTGCACCACGAGGTTGCTAATTAATTCTTTCTCATTACACAATACTTAGCCTAAGATGGCCTGCTCGCTCGTTGGTTCCTCGATATATTGGTTAAGGAAACCATCCCTCATACATTCCAGGAAATCATCCTTCATAATATTGCTATTAGTTTGGTTAGTCCAATCAATATGCAGATTGAAGTCACTCATGCGCTTATTGTACCCTTACTGCATGCATCACTAATTTCCTGTTTGATACCATCTCCAATCCCAGCTATTGCTTGGTGGTCTGTACACAACTCCCACTCATGTTTTTCTTTCCCTTTCTTGTTCTGCACTCAACCCATAAAGATTCCACATTGTCCAGGCTAATGTCCTTCCTTACTTATTTAATTAGGACTTCACTCAGGCAGTCATTATCTAATCAAAAAATGTTGAGCCAATCTAGATGAATCTTTCTCAATCAATTGTCTCCCATCAAGTTTGGGCCCAAGCCTTTTACTGCAATTAGCAGTAACTAAACCAGCTGCATCTCATAAGAGACCGGAACCGCAGTTGTGCCATTAATCTGCAAAGGGTTCCCCGGCATAGCTTCTCAGTCTAGCTGAGGTTTTGAGCAAACATAAGGGTCGGAGTCCAGAGTGAATTTTGTTAGTGACTGGTTCTGTGATCACTGTAACCGCCACACTGGTATCAACCTGCATTAGAACTGAGTGACCAGACATTTATTTTGATTGTTTCTGATTTGGATGTTGCTAAGCAATTTAACTGTTCCAAACCAGATATAGGTGGACTTTTCAGAGTGTGCACTCTTGCATACCAGCCTATGATTTCTCTTATTCCATTTAGGTCTCGTGGGTCTCTTGCTGTGTTGAGTCCACTTGCCAGCCCTGATCTCAAAGAAAATTTTAGCTGAGGCTTGGCTTTGTTTTGGGGTTTTGCTGTGGACGGACCCCGAGTTCTTTTGTGCCGGCTATATCCTGAGTGAGGCTATGCAATTACCTTCAGTCTAATGGTGTTCCCAAGCTCAGTCAGACAGGCAAGGGTGTCCAATTCCATCGAATACCCCACAACTCATATGGTCAACAATGATAAAGCTAGCTGTAGCACCTGTTTGAAGTTCAGTTGGGCTTCAGCTAGTAGGTACCTTTTACATGGTAACATCATGAATCCCACATACCAAATGGTCTGTCAGCATGTCATTAACGGCACATTCCTCTACAAGTCATCTTACCCTGGTCAAAAATCCCGATACTGTTTTCCGTGGTTCTCTAATTGCCAAGTAAAACCGATAGCATCTTAGAATTAGAGGAGGCTTGGGTTCATAATATTTCTTAACTAAATCCTTCACCTCAGAGAAGGCTTTAATATCTGGTGCCTCAGGGAATGTTAGGCTCCTGATAATCGAAAAAGCTATGGGTCAACATGTTGTCTGGAGAATTACTCATGGCTTTTCATCTGCCTGGAAAAAGTACAACATTCTTTCCTCATACTGGACTCAGTCTTCAATGGCAGGATTGGGCGAGTCAAGCTTCCAAAATAAATACACAATGCCAAAGTGCTTACCACAATTCAAAGATGACTGTTAGGAATGGATTTTTTCAGGGCTGTGCTTTTCTCATGTCACCGCTGAAATAACTCCACAAAGGATGGTATCATGTCACCAAGTCACCTTTTATTTACATGTCAAGACAGTGATCTAGCTTCCTCAGAGTCAACAGAACCCCAAACACTTTTGGTGTTTTCTTTTGTCCTTTTTTTTTTTCTCCTCCTTTATTTAAATAACTGTGCTGAAGCCGGTATCCCATCGCTGAGTTACCCTTTATTTACACGTGAACAGCACATGGGCTCTGACCAGCCTCTCCTCATTTTATCCGTTAACTAGGGCTCCCTGATTGGACAGGATTAACAGCCCCAATCATATTCCACAACATGCACCTGGCTCATCACTGCAACCACTATGTCACAAAGGCCAATTCAAAGTCCAATGATCATCACCTGCTGTTGACCAACTCTAGGGCTATCTGGGTGTTGCAGGGGCTCCTGTGGTGCAGTGATAGTTTCCCTACTCCTGGACTGAGAGACCTGGATTCAAGTCTCACCTGTTCCAGCGGTATGTAATAATATCACTGAATAGGTTGATTGGGGGAAAAAAAAATTTAAAAATCTGGTTTCTGTGATGTGGTCGTAGTATCTCTACCTTTTGAGCCGAGAGGCCTGGATTCAAGTCTCGCCTGCTCCAGAGGTGTGCAATCACATTTCTGAACACACTTAAAGCATTTTTAGCACTTATAAAGGTATTATTCATACAAATGGGTTGGAGGATAAGACACCATGGTGTTCGGTGGGGTTGGAGTGGAGGTGTGGGTTGAAGGAATGCACAGTGTCCATGAGGACTACACATAGAAAAGAATAGGACTAGGGAACCAGCCTGTCATGCTGCTGTATGCATTAAACTCACTGCCGCTAAGGACTCAGGCCTATCATCTAGGTAACTCAGCTCATATCAATGCTGCCAATCTCAACCCACTTCTTGTTGCTTTCACAGGCCTACAGCTAATCAGATATTTGCACATCACCCAAATGTACTAGTACACAGCCACTTACATGTTGTTCCTTCTCTAGCAAGGCAAGGGGACACACAAGAGAAGGAATCAGAAAATAGGCAACATGACCAGCAGCATCTTTGGACCCCAACAGAGGAGTTGTCTGTCCATCCTATCGGGATGGTTGTAATGCGGTTGAGCTGGCATCATGATCAAATTGCTTATGGTGTACTTTGGACCTCTTGCTTCTCTGTGTTGTGCCCATAAACATGTACACCACTTCCCAAACCTTTCTCTTCGAAGGACTTGTTTTCAGACACTTAAGAACAGCTATCAGCCCAGCCACAAAACCTCAATGATGAGCAAAAAGACCAAACATTAATGAGGAGGTCCAGTCAAGTGATCTGACTCTAAGATTCTAGTGGTGCATGCATCTGGGAGGCTGAAAGAGATTGGAGACCAGCATATGGCTTGATATTCAAGCATGAATAGCTCTCTGTCAGGCCAATGACAAAGTGACAAAGAATAGATTGTCAACTGACCAGAATGTGATGAAATATTATAATGGAGACAACTGATGGCCACGCCCACTGAGATGCAAGCCTGCTAGACAGCCTACTGTAACTGTCAAAGAGCGTGGAGGACTCAGGCTTACAAATGGTGGAACTTGCCACAGTGAATCCTCTGCTTCATTTTTCTGTTGTCTTGCAGTCTCACTGGCTGTGCCACTGCTCTCGCTATATGTGTCAAATTTTTATGTACAAAGGTAATCCCATCATCAGAATGCAGCAAAACCCTCTGGCAAATGCAAAAACTCACCAAAATTCTATCACCACACTCCAGAGTACTTTCAGTTTGCAGTAGAAAATACACCTGCAAACTGAATGCCTTGCTTCTTAAAAAATCAAAATGCCAAGCCCATCTTGCAGATTATACTTATTTGCAGAGTGAACAATATCGAGATTCCTTGCAAGTTGCTTGACGAAGTTTGAATTTTAAAGGTACCAAGTTAAACTTTAAAGAGTTTAGAAAAGATGTACAAGGATGTTGCCAGGGTTGGAGAGTTTGAGCTATAGGATCAAGGCTGAATAGGTTGGGGCTATTTTCCCTGGAGATCGGAGGCTGAGGGGTGTTCTTATAGAGGTTTGTAAAATCGTGAGGAGCATGGACAGGATGAATGGTCAAGGTCTTTTCCCCAGGGTAGGGGAGTCCAAAACTATACTGCCTCAGTACTGAAAACACCAAATGCTGGAGATCTCAGTGCGTCAGACAGCATGCGTGGAGAGAGAGCAAGCTAACACTTGCTTGCTCTCTCTCCATGGATGCTGCCTGACTCACTGTGATTTCGAACATTTGTTGTTTTCAGTACAGATTCCAGCATCTGTAGTAATTTCCTCCTATAGAGTGCATGGGTTTAAGATGAGAGGGGAAAGATTTAAAAAGGGACCTAAGGGGCAGCTGCCAGAGGAAGTGGTGGAAGCTGGTACAATTGCAACAGATAAAAGGCATCTGGATGGCTACATGAATAGCAAGGGTTTAGAGGGATATGGGCCAAGTTCTGGCAAATGGTAATAGATTAATTTAGGCTATCTGGTCTGCATGGACAAATTGGACTGAAGGGTCAATTTCAATGCTGTACATCTCTATGACTCTGTCTGTGTCTGTGTGTCTCTCTCTATGTCTCTCTCTCTCTCTCTCTCATATATATATATAATGTATGTAAATGAGTTAGGATTTTTGCATTTGAATGAGTGTCATCTACCTTTTCTGTGTATCTGAAAGGATTTAATGATGAATATTTGACTATCAATTTTAGTTCATGGGATGTCCTGCATCTGAACCACACTGGGGCAAGCATCCTTCAGGTAGGTTTACTAGCACTGTTGGGAGGAGTGTAAACCAGTCTGACAGTGGGAGGGGACACAGAATATTGATGAAATGGGGACTCATCATGCTATAGCAAAGGAAGCAAGCCAGAATGAGCTCAGCTATGTTGAATTCAGGAGAGTAAGGCAAGGCTGGATGGTCTTCACTTGAATGTAATAGGTAAGACTGATGAGTTAAAGGTGTGGATTGACACCAAAGTGTGATTGTTGCTATCTCAGAAACATGGTTGAGGGAAGAAGCAGAACTGGTAACTCAACATTCTCGGTTATGGGATCTTTAGGTGAGACAGAGGAAGGTGTAAAAAGGATGGAGTAGCACTATTAATTAAGGAGCCAATTGCTGCAATAAGGGGAGATGATATCTTGGAAGGGTCTTCAAGTGAGGCTTTGTGAGTTGAATTTAGGAATGTTAAAAGGGCAGTCACATTATTGGGAGTGAATTAGAGACCTCAGAGAGTCAGCAGGCAATAGTGGAGCGAATATATAAACAGTTCACGGAGGTGTGTAAGAGTAATAAACAAGTAATTATACCAACTTGCCCAAAATAAGTTGGGATGGTCATAGTATTAAGCATTTAGAGGGGACAGATTTCTTGAAATGTCTCTAGGGAGTTTTTTGTATCAAAGTATAGAAGGCCCAACAAGGGATGTAGCAGTGCTGGATATTGTGCTGAGGAATGAAGACGGACAAGTGTTCAATGTGGTAGTGGGGTAACATTTTAGCAGTAACAACGGTACGGTTCAAATTTTTTATGGACAAGAAGAAAGATGGCTTGCATAAGATGACTTTTGGCTTAGGAGAAGACCGATTTTATTAAAATAAAGCAGGACCGGGCCAAAGTTGAGTGAGAACAGTTCCTTGCATGTAAGTCTACAGCACAGCAATGGTGGTGGGGGAGGGGCTTTCAAAAAGTTGCTGTGGAGAGTATGGGGGAAATATAGGAACAGTAAGGTCAGGACTGGATGAGATAGTTTGATGTAGGAAATTGGGGATGTGGGGTGCGGGCGAGTGGGATATACTGGAGGCTCTGACGGGCATTAAAAATGCATGAATCCCCTGGCCTGAATAAATTGCACCCCAGGCTGTTGTGGGAGGCAAGGCAGGAAATTGAGGGACTCTGACACACATTTTTAATTCCATCTGGCCAGGGGGGAAGTGTCAGAAGTCTGGAGGACAGCTAATGTGGTTCCACTTTTCAAACAGGTGGTACAGATGAATCAGGAAATTACAGACTAGTGAGTCTAACATCAGTGGTAGGAAAGTAATTGGAGAAAATTCTGAGGGGGAGAATTAATATTCACTAGGAAAAGCCTGGATTAATTAGAGATAGTCGGCATGGCTTTGTCAGAGGGAGGTCATGGCTAACAAATTTTATGAATATTGTGATCAAAGTGTGTGGATCAGGGAAGGTTAGCTCATATTGTTGGATTTTAGCAATGCTTTTACCTCATGGGAGACTGACTGATAAGGTTAAAGCACATGGAGTTCATGGAAACTTGGCGAGATGGATAAGAAGCATGGGGCTGGATGAACACAGCAGGTCAAGCAGCATCATAGGAGCAGGAAAACTTGACGTTTCGGGCCTAAACCCTTCATCAGAAAACTCTGATGAAGTTTCTGATGAAGGGTTTAGGCCCGAAACGTCAAGTTTTCCTGCTCCTATGATGCTGCTTGACCTGCTGTGTTCATCCAGCCCCATGCTTGTTATCTCGGATTCTCCAGCATCTGCAGTACCTTTTATCTCTGAGATGGATAAGAAACTGGCTTAGTAATAGATCACAAAGGGTAGTGGAGAAGTCTGTCTGAGTGACTGGAGGCTGGTGTCCAGTGGTGTATCACCAGGCTCAGTACTGAGACCCTTATTGGCTGTTACATACTTAAATGATACAGATGAAAATGTGGGGGAATGTTGAGCACATTTGCAGATGACACCAAGATTGGTAAGGTGGTTAGTACTGAAGAAAATGGTTTTAGGTTGTAAGGAAGATATAGATGAGTTGGCCAAATCACCTGAGCAGTGGCAGAGGTGCAGAAACGGAGGATGAGAAACGGAGGGGCAGAAACAGATGATGAGAAACAGAGGATGGGGTACAGAGGGGCAGAAACAGAGGATAAGCATTTAACCTTGATATGTGTGAGGTGATGCACTTTGGAAGAAGAAACAAGATGAGAGAATATGTAATGAATGGCAGGGCATTGAGTACATTGGGAAACTGTTTAGAGGAACATCGAGGATCTTGGGGTTATTGTTCACAGATCCCTGAAGTTGGCTGAGCATGTGATTGGGGTATTTAAAAAGGCATATGGAATGCTTGCTTTCATTAGTCATGGCATAGAGTAGAAATTATTGTCATGTATACTTTTTGATGAAAAATACAGTGACATGTTTTATATGTCACCCCAACACAGTGCCTACAAATAAGAGCAAGGAGGTCATGTTTGAGTTGTACAGAGCATTGGTTAGGCCACAGCTGGAGTACTGAATGCAGTTCTGATCATCTCAATACAGGAAGGAAATGATAGCATGAGAGTGGGTTCAGTGGAGATTTACCAGGATAACACCTGACATGGAGAAATTGAGCTATAATGAGAGATTAGATAGGTTAGGATTGTTTTTGTTAGAGTAGAGAAGGCTGAAGGGACCATGAATGAGATGTATAAGGTAATTAGGGTTTGGACAGGGTGAAAAGGGAGCAGCTGTTCCTCTTGGTTGAGAGGTCAATTATGAGGGGACATAGTTTTAGGGTATGGGGCAGGAGATTCAGAGGAGATTTGAGGAAAAAAAAATCTCCACTCATAGGATAGTGGGAATCTGGAATACACTGCCTGGGAAGGTAATAGAAGCAGGAAAACTTCAACCTTTAGAAAATATTTGGATGAGCGCTTGAAATATCATAGCATTGAAGGCTATGGGACAAGTGCAGGAAATTGGAATTAATGTGCCTTTTATGGTAATTATTGTTGGTACAAACACCATGGGTTGATGGGCTGAAGGGCCTTTCTCCACTGTATGAATCTGACTCTAATACACTGTTAGTTAAGTATTGTTGCTGCATCTCCTTGCCAACAATTGCCCAACCTATCAGCAAACCCTTGTGATGCTGTATAAATTGCTGTTTCTTTTTAAAGTCTGTTTCTTGCATCGTGGCCTGATGAGTTCAAGGTGAAGAGCTGTAACTTCTTCTGAAGTTCTGTATTACCAAGCAGTTGCATTTATAATCAGTGTTGAAGTTGTGTAATTAATCTCTGGCCAACAGTTTGTTTGGTACGTGGGATAAAAATTGATCAGATAGGTTCCAGATGCAACTTGATCAATTGCAAATAAACGTCAAAAATGTTTCATGGCCATCACATATTAGGATGTGCTGCTGAAGCAGTCTCAGACTATGTCTCTCTGTCATTACATCACTCTTGCCTCTGGTTATTAGGTTTGTCCTTGTGATGTCCAAGCCCAGCTGCTTGACTTGACTGACATGGAAGAACAGCCATGTGATCTGGAGTTTGAAGATGCTGTGAACTTTAAAGAAGGCACAGAATCTCATCAGGTTAGTCCTGACATTGACCACTACAAGGAGAAGAGATGATGCTCCTCAACCTGTATAAAAAAATCATTTGACCTGTTCCAGGTATTGAGATCACCTTCAAATAAGCAAGACATCAAAACTAACCACCTAAGAATAAACCACAGTACACCATCAAATACCTGGTAGCATAAAGTATTTCTCCTTTCTTGGAGACTACATAATGATTTCATAACTTGTAAATTATTCCCATAAGGCTAGTGATGCCGAGATAACAAGGCGTGGGGCTGGATGAACACAGCAGGCCAAGCAGCATCATAGGAGCAGGAAA
>JAHRHZ010000263.1:27299-69778 GCA_024137785.1 Ginglymostoma cirratum
GACCCTTCATTTCTGATGAAGGGTCTAGGCCCGAAACATCAAGCTTTCCTGCTCCTATGATGCTGCTTGGCCTGCTGTGTTCATCCAGCCCCACGCCTTGTTATCTCGGATTCTCCAGCATCTGCAGTACCTTTTATCTCTAGGCTAGTGATGCCGTAGGTCAAGTCATGTTTCCTTTTCACTTCCCAGAAGTTAACTAGCTCTAACTAACTAACTAAATTTAAATTGACATAGTTGCAGTTGGAGTTTCCAGTTGAAGTGTGGAAACTTTAACTCAAGATAATACAATTCATTTCTTAAACTCTGGACATCCGAAGGCACTAGACAGCCACTTAAAAAAAAAACTTTGTGCTTCTTACAGCAGTCTCTACGCTTAAAATAAACTTTCTTTAAGTGTAGAAACTGCTGTAAGAAGCACGATTGCAAATTTGAGCATGTAAGGTGATGCGTAAGTGTTAGCCAGGTTTGTAGCTCATCTTCCTATAGTACCTTGATAGTTTCACATTTATCTGAAAGAGCCAACTTGGTTTAATGTCTCAGTGAAAAGATGAGGTCAAGCCAATAGTGATGGGGGAGGGGATAGACTTGGTGGCAAGTGTTTAAAACCTGTGAAGAGTTTGAAGGCAATTGCTTTAGTTTTCCCAAGACTTAACTGGAGAAAATTGAAATTCATTTAAGATTGGATGTCAAAAATTCAATCTGGCAACTCCAAGGCAGTGAAGGATCAAAGGAGATGGTCAGAGCTAGAGTCTGGTATCATAGACATACCTATGAAGGCTACTCCCCTTGTCTTTGGATGATGTTGTCAAGGGACAACATGAAGATGCCGAAATGGAGCATAGATGGATACTGAAGATGACTCCTGAGGTGGAATAATAAACCTTTGCTATATATGCTCTGCCTATGATGGATTATGTGCTAATTGAACTCAGTTGCTGTGGTCCCTGAGAATTCTTTGTGATTGTTCAACAATTTATGGAGAGAGGAGGGAAATCAGAAGAAATCTCTTTTGTCCAGCGTATTATGTAAAATGAAAAAGTAGTTCCTTATAATGGAAAGGTAAGTAATAAACAATTGCAGTAGGTAAAAGTACAGGAGTAATGACAGACTAGGGTCAGTGGAGTTAGTGGGATTAGTTTTGGATTAACAGATCAAAGAACCAGGACAAACCTCATGAATCAAATTGTTTATTCCTGTTCTGTAAATTTATGTAGTTCCAAAAATTAATAGGACTTAAATAAAAGATAACAAGGTGTAGAGCTGGATGAACACAGCAGGCCAAGCAGCATCAGAGGAGCAGGAAAGCTGATGTTTTGGGCCTAGACCCTTCTTCAGAAATTCAAGTACAGAAGAGATTAGATTGTCCAGCAAAGCAAATGAAAAAAGAAATTGCTATAACAGGCTTCCTGCCTTAATTTTGATATTCTATTTTACCTTATATTAGCTGGATTTTCCAGGCCTTAAGAAGAGACTACTAATGCAAAGTGTAATACCAGATGAAGGAATGTCTTAAACGTACTTTTGAGGAAGTCTATGTTCGATCACTTGTATGTAAATTACATCGCTCATTCTGAAACTAAATGCAAGATTACTAAATTTGTATGTGATCTTAAGATAAACGCAAGTATGTGTTGAATGTTTATCCATAATGGTAGACTCAGATTAGATTTATTATGTAGACATTACCTATCATATATTGGGTAAAGTGCTGTTTGTCAAAGACTAGTCACTGCTATAGATATAAGAGAAAGAAAAATACTTCAGTGTAACATGTAATAACTTCAACATTTTAGAAAATTCAGTGAAGTCGTTCAAGATTCAATGAAGTCTTAGGGAGTGTAGGCCCCTTCTTCTCAATCTGTCCTCATAGGACAAGTCTGTCATGCCTTTTGCATCCCCTTTTCAGGGCATATATCCTTCTTTGGATAAGGAAGTCAGAATTGTACATGTTTTTCCAGGTGAATTCACTAAAGACTGCATAAATGCAACAAAATTTCTTTTACTTTGTTACTGCAGGCCAACATACCATTTGTTTTCATTATTGCTTGCATTTGCATATTAGGCTGCATATCAAGGGTACATAACTCTTGCAGATCATCATTTACCAGTCTGTCACCACTTGAAAGCTGTGGATTTTTGCTCTTTCAGCTTAACTGGATAATTCTACACTTTTCAATATTGTACTTGGTCATTTGCTTGTTTGGTTCTTTATTAGTTTGTACCTGTTTGCTACCTCTTTGCATCCTTCTAACTGCTTACTTTTCCACCTAGCTTTCTACTTACAACAAACCTGGGTATATTGCATTTGGCACTGTCATTTAAATCATTGATAGAGAATTTAAACAGATGAGGCCCAAATATGGAATATTGCAACATCTCATTAGTTACTCCACGCTATTCTAAAAATGGACTTTTTATTTCACTGTTGTTTTCTATTAACCCTCCCTCCAATCTGTTGGAATGTTTATCCACAATCCCAAGAAAAAAACTGTTGTTCTCGTTCCCTTCTCTCCAGTTGCTTCCACTCCCTCCCTCTAGTCACTGCTATACACCCCTTCCCACCCTGGTCACTCCACCCCACTTCCAGATCTGGCCATCTTCCTTCCTGGTCCCTTGATGATGGTTGTTGACATTTTAGTTGACCATGGAAATGAGCTGCAAGGTCCAATATGTGGGGTCCCTGGGGTCTCACTATTAAGTTACCCACATTTCTAGACTAAAATGTCTGTGAATGCAATGATTATCCAGAGATCTGTAGTAATTTACGAGAATGATGTGGTTGAGGATGAGCAAAGTGTTGATGATAACATGGTAACTGAAGAACAACATAAAAACTAGGAGTAAGAGTAGGCAATTGAGCCCCTCAAGCCTGCTGTGCCATTTGATATGATCATGGCTGATCTCATCTTGGCCTCAACTCTACTTCCCTGCCCACTCTCCATAGCCCTTGGAATCAAAATATCCCTACAGTATTGAAAGAGGCCATTTAGCCCGTCGAGTCTGAACCAACCCTTTGAGGAGCATCCTACTCAGTCACAGTTCCCCACCCTATCCCTGTAATCCCACATTTGCCATGGCGATTCCATCTAACCTACACATCCCTGGACACTACAGGACAATTCAGCATGGTCAATCCACCTAACCTGCAAATCTTTGGGCGGTGGGAGGAATCCAGAGCGCCCAGCGCAAACCTATGCAGACACAAGGAGAATGCGCAAACTTCACATAGACCACCACCAAGGCTGGAATCAAGCCCACGTCCCTTGCATTGTGAGGCAGCTGTGCTAAAGACTGAGCCACTGCCAGCTCCTTCAACCAATAATTAAAAATCTATCTCCTTCACAGATTTATTCAGTACTCCAGCATCCACACATTTTGGATAGTGACGATGAATTTTATTTGTTTGTTAGGAGGTGGAGTTTGCAGCACTTTCACATGGGCAGACGTAGTCTTCTGCTAAAGCAAGGATTCTGTCCTCATAGTGGGTGAACAGATGAATATAGGGCACCCCACCACTTGTCTTGGCCCTCTCTGCCCTCTTCTGTTTCTTTTTCTCCTGGAATAAGACAAGTGGCGGGATTGAGGGCTGATAGTCACTGGCACAGCTGTTAATGCTCGTCCAGCAGATGGGAAAAGTGATGAGGTGTCCCAAGTGAGTAAATACAAAGTACAGAGGGCATGCAGGGTTAGTAATCTAAGGAAAAGCATAGATGAGAGTATCGAGGGAAGATGCTGCAATGCAAAAGTGAAAATTATAGATCATCAGCCTTGGTGGGAGGTAGGTGTACTAGTGGAGTTAGAATGAGTGTGAGGTAGCAGAGCGAAAGTGGTGGAATTTACTTTGCAGAGCTTAGATCATTAACTTTCTTCCTGTACTGCTGGGCACTCCTCAGGACTGTGGAAGTGACACTGACCAAGTGAGAACATTAGGACAGACTGGCAGTATTTGGTGCTGTGGTTTCCACTGATAGATCTGAGGAAAGAATTCAGTCCTCCTCATGACCACCTTATGGCATGGGGGAGATGATGGCCTAGTGGTATTATCACTGGACTGTTAATCCAGAGACCCAGATAACATTCTGGGGACCCAGGTTCGAATCCCACCACAGCAGATGGTGGAACTTGAATTCAATAAATATCTGGAATTAAGAGTCTAATGATGACTGTGAATCCATTGTCGGTTGTCAGAAAAAACCATCTGGTTCACTAGTGCCTTTTGGAAGGAAACTGCCATCCTTACCTGGTCTGGACTACATGCGACCCCAGACCCACAGCAGTGTGGTTGACTCTGAACTGCCCTCTAGGCAAATAAGGATGAGCAATAAATGCTGCCTAGCCAGCGACGTCCCTCATCTTGTGAATGGATAGAGGTGAATAAAAGGATCCACCAGGACCTCCATGTCCCTGTCAGCAAAGCAGTGTGTCAACTATTATTGGCCATTTCTAGAGCCATTGCTCCCACAGTGCAACTGTGAAGAGCTTTTTCTGGCTTGTCACGTTTGAACTGGAGCACAACTGGATTTTATTGTTGTGTCATGGCTGGACACCCAAAAGGTCGAGCAGCAATAAGCATTCCACCATTGGTGAGAGCAATATAGTGTGAGAGCAGCATAGTGGAGACATGGTGTATAATTAATGAAGTAAACAGCATAAAATTGCACAATAAAATTTGCTGGACTTCACAGAGAGAAGCCTTCTATGAATTTCTCCAAAATTGATACATAGCTAACGTTTGGGGAAATTCAGACTTCTGTTTCCTGCCTACTAGCCAGTTCTCATTTCATGCCAGTATATTAGCCCAATCCCATCTGCTTTAATCATATATACTAACCTCTTATGTAGGACTTTCTCAAAATCTTTCTGAAAATCCGCATATACTACATCCACTGGATCTCTCTTCTATATTCCACTAGTTATATTCTCCAAAAATCTTCAGTGGATTTGTCAAACATAATTTTTCATTCATAAATTGATGTAACCTTTGTCAAATCCCATTGATATTTTCTGATTGCCTGTTGGAACACCATCTTGTAATTGACAATCATCCTCTTCAATTTCACCTTCATAGCCAACTCATGTAGTTTGTAAATATTCCAATTGGCCTCCCACATTTGAATCTAAATCATTAACATAAATCACAAACGTCAAGGGATCCAATACGCAGCCCTGTGGAACAAAAACTGCCTTCCTTTTGCAAAAACATCAGTGAATCATAACTCTTTGTTTCATGATGCTGAGACAATTTTGGATCCAACTTACAATATTCCTCTGTATTCCATGTGCTTTGATTTCTCTGACCAGTCTGTCATGTTTGTCACTACTTAAATTGGTGCCCATCTTTCCTGGAACTCAGTGATTGAATTCCTCCAATTAGGTTTTTGCCTCAGCCACAGCACCAAATTGCCTCTATCAGTGTCACAAAAGATATCCCATACAATTTTTACAAAGGTAAACTATCTCTCTTTGCCCTTTCAAAAGCTGCAGATAATTTGCACACAGTTAATCACCCATTCTTTTTCTAACATTCCTTCAAAGTCGACTATCTGGGTTGGAATGCAAATGAGCAATGAGATGCAAAACATCAACATCCAGATACAGCAAGTAATTAGAAAGACAAGTTCAATGTTTGCTTTCAATGCAAGGATGGCTGGAGTGTAAAAGTAGATTTGTACAGTCATACAGTCCTTTAGTAAAACCACACAGAGTATATACAGTTTTTGCCTCCTTATTTAAGAGGGATAAGCTTGATTGGATAGTTCAGAGACCATTAACTTGTTGATTCCTGGGATTGAGGGATTCATAGTCTAATATATTCATAGAGATTACAATACAAAAGGTGGTTCTTCACTCCATTGTGTTCAGGATGGTCGCAAAGACCTGATTACACTAATCTGATTTTCCAAGTCTTGATTCATAGCACTGGAGACAATGGCAACACAAATTAATGCCTAAATACTGCTTAATGTTATGAGAATTTCTGTTTTAACCATTCTTTATCTAATGAGAAATGGTCAAACAGGTTGAGACTGTATTCTAGAGTTTAGAGGAATTAGAGATTATTTTACTGAAAAATTTAAGAATCTGAAAGGCGTGCCTTCACAGAGTACATGCAAAAAGGATGTTTCTCTGGGGGTGGGGGTCGGGGGTGGTGGGTGGGGGTGTTGTCATGGTATATCTAGAATTAGTTTATCCATCAAAGAATGAGACAAGGTGATGTACTTTCTTGGATGGTTGATGAATCCTTGGAATTCTGTTTTCCTGAGATTTGTGATACTAGGTCATTGAGTATACACTGCAACTGTTGCTGCTGATCCCAAAGGCATCTGGAACAGTTGCATGTGTACTCATGGCCCAGACTGTCAGTGCTGGCACATGTGCAGCTAATCCAACTGTCTTTCCATTTGGCATCTGAGGTATCAGAGGTACATGCAGCTGCAGTGCAAAGACTTCTTAAAATGTAATACTGTTCATTATTTATTTACTGAATAATACATTTACTCATTGTAAATGGATTAAATTCCTTTGATAGAATCTGTAAAGCAATCCATTTTAAAGTAATACATCAATGTGTTTATGTTGAGAATCTTAATAGTAATGATTGACAAATGAATAGAACATTTTGGGCAACTGTAAATCCCAACATGAGTATGTTTTAATTTCTTCCATAATGGACGGTTTCCATTTAGATCCCAAGATTGTCTAGTTGCAAATAATAAATGAATGACTCACTGTAACTGACACTGTATTTGCGCATACTTCCACTAGTGTTGTGGAAGAAATAATCCTAGAACCCTTGTTGATTTTTCTCATTATTTTTGTTTTATTCTTTTTCAATTTTGGTTTGGATCTGTGAACTGAGAACTATGAGTTAAAGATGACTTTTGGACTGTGGGTAACAGCTTATGCTAAAAGGAAAACAGACTAAACAAGCTGTAGTTTATTTGTGAGGCCTGGCTTAGAAGTTATTTGCAGGTTGGTTCCTCACTAAAAGCCTCTGCAAATGCTTCGTCACTGGGGAACAGCATTATGTTTAAACAGACAGCAGAACGTGGCTATTATCAAGGCGAGTACCTGGGAATTGGTTCCGCTATGTATGGAAAAGACTTTGAGCAAATGGCGGATGGTAACTGGGACATGGTGGAAGAGATAGTCAAAGTTTGAATTAGGTTTTTGGAATCTTGTTTTTGGTTCTACAGCATGAAGATCTGAGAGGTCATGCCTAACCTCCCATGAGAAGCTCTTGCAAGCGCAGAGAATATAAATTTAAATATTATAATATGAATTATTAGTATTAATGCCTTTCTCTGAGTGAACTGAAGAAGTTCACTGAAGAAGTGACCTGATCAACATCTTCAGAAAATCAGCCAATAAGCAATCATCATCCCTGCCAGTGAAATAATGCATCGTGAAATCCACTTAAGAAATGTGGCTCGTTTAGTTGAATTTTTAATTATTTATCCCTTAACTGTGCATGTTTGTCTGTCTTTTGTGTGAATAGGGCTGAAATCAAAGGCTCTTGGGTTTGAAGCATAACATTAGATGACACTTTTTTTTTGCTGTACTGAAGTTGCTATATTGTTAATAAATTGACTTAGACTTAGACTTAGACTCCCAACTGTGGAAACAGGCCCTTCGGCCCAACAAATCCACACTGACCCTCAGAGCATCCCACCCAGTCCCATCCCGCTTAACCCACCTAATCTACACATCCCTGAACACTATGGGCAATTTAGCATGGCCAATCCACTAGCCTGCACGTCTTTGTACAGTGGGAGGAAACTGGAGCACACAGAGGAAACCCAAGCAGACACAGGAGAATGTGCAAACTCCACGCAGACAGTTGCCCAAGAGTGGAATCAAACCCAGATCTCTGGTGCTGTGAGATAGCCGTGCTAATCATTGAGCCACCGTGCTGCCCAGAAATTGTTAAGTCTTTTGTTTAAGATACAAACCAGTGTCTGGAATTGATTATTCACAGAGCCTGAGATTAGTGATAGAAAATGTGTGGTTAGAAACCTTTAGGGTTGGTTTTGAAGATGATTGAAGGTTTCAGCTTTACTGTGTTGCAAAAAATGAAGCCAGAAAGGCTGGTTTAGTTTGGCTATCTATCTCCATGTCATACCAATAAATGCAGCAGTGAATATATTCAAGGTTGAGGTAGACGGATTAATGAATTATTTTGGTGAGTCAAGGGTTACAGGGAATGAGAAGGGAAGTGTTGTTGAGGCCAAGATAAGATCAACTGTGACCATTTTGAAAGTCAGACAAGGTTTTCAGGACCCTATGACCTTTTTTTACTTCTAATTTTTATGTTTTTAACCCAAGGTGTCAATGCTAGGGTTATCTGCCTTAATGCCTCCTTATGTCACATGATAACATACTTATTAAGAATATACGTTACATTGAAGGTGCTATTTAAATCTAAGTTCTTGTTATACTTGGGTCTTCAAAGCACACTTGTTCAAACAATTCTCAATGCAGTTAGCTCTCAAAGGAAAGTCAGAAGATTTGCCAAGGTGAGGTAAAAAGAAACAGGTGAGAGAAAAAAGGCCTATTACTTTGGACTACCTGTTTACTCCTTCATTACCAACTCTCTGCCGTTGATAAATATTCCAGGATCAACTCTCTTTTCAGCACATGAATTGGGGTTGGCTTAAGGAGTCTTCAAGAGAAAAAGAGGAGTTTCCTAAATGCTAAGAAATTATTTTGATTTCTTCATTTTTTACAAGTAAGATTTGTTCAAAATTCAATCTGACTAACCTTCTTAATTTTATTTTTCATGTAGGTGTCCAAAAATTGATGCATGATCCCTACACTCAGTATTTGCCATTTAAAAATATTCTTCACAATCAAAACATATTACATATACATATTTTGACACCAAATATACATTGTTCGATTAAGACTATAAAGTTCATATATCGCACACCAATCAGACATACTAGATCAGTAGGGCATACTATCCCAATATTATGAACATAACTGTCTCTTACAGTAGGAACTTAAACTGCCTGTTAATTAATATAATACACAATTATGTTTCACTTATCACTGCACTATATGCCTTAGTCGAAATGATTTGTTCCTATTGAATATACATTTTTGCAAAAGATAGTCAGCATATCTTAAAAACAGATTTACTGCTTTTGTTTATTTCTCCAGATAATATGTTTTATTTCTAGAAAAACAAATCTGTCATGGCTTTTAGTTAGCTGTGTGCAGAGCAATGCACACTGAAGCATTTGACAGAGTGAAGAGGAGTATTAAGTGAGCTAACATGTAAAGATTCATTTCAGTGTATTTGTACCATCAACACAAAGAGAAATTGCTGGAAAAGCTCAGCAGATCTCTCATCATCCAGTTCTGAGGAAGGGTCAGTAGAACTGAAATGTTAACTCTGATTTCTCTCCGTAGATGCTCCCAGACCTGCTGAGCTTTTCCAGCAATTTCTGTTTTTGTTTCCAATTTCCAGCATCTGCTGTTCTTCCGATTTTTGTTTACAGCATCTATCTGAATTTTGACTGATTATTGGATCTTATTTGTACTCGACTCTTGAACTGT
Source organism: Ginglymostoma cirratum (assembly GCA_024137785.1). Taxonomy (NCBI): domain Eukaryota; kingdom Metazoa; phylum Chordata; class Chondrichthyes; order Orectolobiformes; family Ginglymostomatidae; genus Ginglymostoma; species Ginglymostoma cirratum. The sequence continues at coordinate 36,861 of JAHRHZ010000263.1, forward strand.
CAGAACCTTCAAAGCACTGATAGGCAGCTCGTCCTTTCCTGGGATGGGAAATCTAGGTGGATCAAGCATTTACCAGAGAGATCAATTGTGCCGATCGTATTGTCCAAAAATGCTAAATGACTTATTCTCTTGTAGCTCTGTAGTAACCCCCTTAATTGATATTGATTCTCAACATTTTCTGCTCTGTGCAGTGGATAGGTTCAATTCTCAGGTTAATTATTTAAGCTTAATAAATCAAAATAGCATTGAGTCTTAAGGATACCATAGGACTCCAATTTTCAATGGATAATGAGACTTTCCTTTTTGCTGGAAAGAGTTGACCTTAAAATTGTGACAGTCCCAAAAATGGTGGGCCTTTCGTGGGAAGTTGATGTTAAGCTTTTATTTTTAGAATTTTTTTTCATTCTGCCTTATTTCTATACTGTCTGGGAGATCAACAGATGCTTTTAGATCATTTTCTCCTTGACATATCACTGAAAAGCTACAAAATTATGTTTGGACTGAAGAACATTTCTTTTTGACTGAAGCTCTGCTAACAAATTTCATGTAAAAAAATTCTGCTGTTTACTCGCTGTGCAAATATTCAGCCGTGTAGTCACTGAGAAAATTAAAAAAAATTGAACGTTGTACGATTGAAGTTCAGTGGGCTAATCAAGCCCCTAAAGTTTCAAATTCCGATTCCTACACTTCTCCCTCTCATGCACATATCTAATGACAGCTTTAAAATGCTGCAGACAATTAGTTATCAGAGGAGATGTGAGCTTGTTGCAAAGATAGCTGTTCCTGGTCTCCTGCTGGTGGTATGTAAATATATCTGCGGACGCGTTGAGGATTTATAGAAGTGAAAGCATTTAGAGAAAGAGTAGGTAGAGTACTGATAAGTACGTGCCTGATCTCCACGGTTCTATATATGCTGTACATGAAACTTTGATAAGTTGACATTCATAGTGTGCAAGATTACTACAATATGCTGGCCTCTGTCTGGTACGCTAAGAAATTGGGCCGAAGATTTATGCACAATGCCAGAAGAGAAAAACTACCATGGGTAAGATTTATAATTACACAGTCGAACATGCTGTTGTCAAATTGTAAGAAACTTTCTGGACTTTTTCGAAATTTACTTGTGGGGACATATTTGTTGAAAGCTGGTATAACAGTTTAATTATAACTAGATGTATCATGAAATTAATTGTTAAACAGTTGTATAGATGATGGAAAATACATATTCTAATTGTACAATTGTTGTGGTTTGAAACAGTTTTATTTTATAGAAGATTGTCTTGGTATCTTTCTAATTTATCTGATAAAATATATATCTGTTTTTTCTGTTTTTATAAATAAATCTGTTTTTTGAATGGGATCTGTTGCTCTCTTATAGATCCCAGAAAACATTTCCTAATGACTCTCAAAACATATTTATTTCAGAGGGTTAAATAATCCCACTTTTAGTCATAGAAGACAGAGGGTAGCAGAGGGGAAGGGTGCATTTCTGAATGGAGGGCTGTGACTAGTGGCATTCATCAGGGATCAGTGTTGGGACCTTTGCTGTTTGTAATATATATAAATGATTTGGAGGAGAATGTAACTGGTCTGTTTAGTAAGTTTACCGATGACACAAAGGTTGGTGGAATTGCGGATAGCAATGAGGACTGTCAAAGGATACAGCTGGATATAGATTGGTTGGTGACTTGGGCAGAGAGATGGCAGATAGAGTTTAATATCGAAAATTGTGAGGTAATGCATTTTGGAAGGTCTAATCCAGGTGGAAAATATACAGTAAATGTCAGAAACCTTAAGGGTACTGATAGGCAGAGGGATCTGGGTGTACAGGTACACAGGTCACTGAAAGTGGCAATGCAGGTGAAAAAGGTAGCCAACAAGGCATATGGCATGCTTGCCTTCATCGGCTGGGGCATTGAGTTTAAAAATTGGCAGGTAATGTTGCAGCTTTATGCAACCTTAGTTAGGCCGCATTTGGAATATTGTGTTCAATTCTGGTCACTACGCTACCAGAAGGATGTGGTGGCTTGGGAGAGGGTACAGAAAAGATTTACCAGGATGTTGCCTGGTAGGGAGGGCATTAGCTATAAGGAGAGGTTGGAGAAACTTGGGTTGTTCTCACTGGAATGACAGAGGTTAAATGGCGACCTGATAGAGGTCTACAAGATTATGAAGGGCATGGTCAGAGTGGACAGTCAGAAGCTTTTTCCTAGGGTGGGAGAGTCAGTTACCAGGGGCCATGGGTTTAAGGTGCGAGGGGCAAGGTTTAAAGGTGATGTATAAGGCAAGTGTTTTACACAGTAGGTGGTGGGTGCCTGGAACTCACTGCCGGGGGAGGTAATGGAAGCAGATTCTAGAGTGACTTTTAAAGGGCACCTTGACAAATACGCGAATAGGATAGGAATAGAGGGATATGGCCTCCAGAAGGGTAGGGGATTTTAGGTGTGACGGGCATCATGTCGGTATAGGCTTGGAGGGCCGAAAGGCCTGTTCCTGTGCTGTGATTTTTTTTGTTCTTTGTTCTAATGTTTCTCATAATCTGCCTTCCTACACATACAGGTTTTTAAAATGAAATCATGATTCTTTTGCTAATGATGAACTCTTTGAAGCTAGTATATAATTCATATGATACGTTTCTTTTTTTTTATGTAAAGTATCACAAATACAGTGGATTTTAAGGTAGATGCTTCTGTCAGCTACAGTATAGATTTTTAAGTAGTTAATTACAGATTCTCTTTACGTTTGATACTGTTTATATTTTCTGATCCTTTTGCTGAAGTATGTTGATAGGAAAATTAGGATTAACTTTGCTACCTCATATGACTCATTATCTTTGTATTAGTGCATGTTATGATTTTGGATAATTTATTCACTGTTTGCCAAGAGAACAAATATGATGAATAGAATATACAACACTGCACCTCCCTTTCTGGCTAAATATTTGCTGAATTATTTTAGTGATTAACACTGTTTGGCTTGAATATGAATGTGCCCTTTGGTGAAGTTCTACTTTGTACTAGTGGAATCTAGTCAACTGATCATTGTAATCCTATCGGATATTTCACACATTGAATGGATTTGAAGCGGTGATCAATAACTACATTACAGCAATGTTCTCTCTATTTTTTGTTGTGCCTGCTGTGGGATCATGTTCAATAACGACTGAGATTACTGAGTGGCAAAAATAACCTCTTTATTGACCATTCGCGGAAGCATAGTTTGAGGTGGCAGTGGAATCCAAAGTACAGTTTTATAGTACACAGGAACAAAAACAAAGTTGCTGGGAAAGTTCAGCAGGTCTGGCAGCATCTGTGAAGAAAAAAATAGTTAACGTTTTGGGTCCGGTGGAAAGGTCACCAGACCTGAAATATTAACACTGTATTTTTCTTCACAGATGCTGCCAGACTTGCTGAGCTTTCCCAGCAACTTTGTTTTTGTTCCTGATTTACAGCATCCGCAGTTCTTTCAGATTTTATTACAGTTTTATAGTAGCCTGTTTTATACATAGTTCTTACATACATTAAAATTTTAGCATCATGGTGTCAGACAGTTGTATCTGTTGCACGCAGATTTGTGTGACATCTGTCTTGGGGAAGCAGGAGATGGCTTAAGCGCTTGCTAAATGCTGTCTGTTACTTTTGATGGGATCAGAATGTCTGTCCGGTCTGTGCTGGCAGTTAATAATATTAGTAAAATTACTAGGGCTAAATGATCTAAATAAGTGAGAAATTATACGTGTATGAAATAAAAGTACAGAGGATATTAAACTAATCTCCTGCAGCTGGGTCGTGAGATTTCATTTACTATTGCTGGTTTTGACAGTTCTTACACATTTATTCATGCAGTTTCACGGAAGTGCTGTTTTGATAGTTTGTTTCTTAAAGAGGTAGTGGCCCTATTTAATATGTAGTTAATAAATATATACTAGTGGAGGAAACTGTTTGATGTTCCGCAAACTATTCAGGTCCCAAAAGATGGTGGCTAAGGGCTAATTAATATTATAATGTTTCCATTATTTCGAATGAGTTATGGAGACACATTGGCAGGGATGGCATTGTTCTGAGTAGGTTACGGTATTAACACTTATTCACGGGTCTAAACGCTGCTTGCAGTATGGGTCGATAAGAATTGAAAGGTGTAAAGAAGCAGTAATGGGTTTGAAGGGATATTTAGTTTAGTTTAACGCGGTTTTATGAATGAGTGAACGTAAATACGGTATAGTAAACATAGTGCGCTTGCATGTAAATTCATAAAAAGTAATGAATGAATGGAAATGTGGTATAGTAAACATAGAGCGCTTGTCAGTGAGTTAGTAAAGAGAATCATAATACAGTATCTCACCCCCTTTTGATTCTGCTGAGATCCTGCAAAGAGTATCAATCAATTCTCATTATAACTTAAATGTACCACTTGGGTCTTTTTAGATGTTGGAGGGGCTTGCGGAGACAAGGCTTGTAGTTGGGAATGGTTAATACTTTTAATATTAACTGGCCTCCCCTCCCTTTGGGTTATGTACATTGGCGAACATTCCAGGGCCTGGAGAGGGGTGGGATGTGAAATTTTGATAAGCATACCACTCTGCCATTTCAGATTCAGAGAAGGGAATAGGGTAGAGTGGGACTCCCCCTTTAGAGTTAATGGGAATGTCGGAACATATCCAACACTTGGACAGATTAGAAGCTTTGGCATAGGTGTATGACATATAGAGGTAAATATTTACATGTAACTCTAAGTATCCTGATAGGACAAAAACTGTAACAAACATAATTGAAGAAAATGACTGTAGACATTGTGTTGGTTAGTCAGTCTCTGATTCCGCTCTATTGTAGGATGCCCGTTTGATGTGGGAGGCATGAATTCAGGCCTTCTTTCCTCAGACCTTGATAGCTGACTATGTGATCAGTAGCACCTGGTATGGTCCTTCCCACTTCGCGCCTAAGGGCTCCTTGTGGGTCTTTTTCACAAGAACTCACTCACCTGGTACGATGTCATGGCCTCTCTCCAGCAGGTCTTTCCAGGCAGCCAATAAGTGTGAGGAGGCAGAACTTAGAGCATCTGTTAGTGCTTGGCAGTAAGACAATAGGGCGTCAGTCATAAGATGATATTCAGGCCTCTGTAGTTCTACTGTCCTGGGTAGGGACATTGACCTGCCTGTCACAATTTCAAATGGACTCAGACCTGTTGTTTTGTTGAGGGTAGCCCTGACACTGCACAGAACTATTGGTAAGGCCTGGGGCCAAGGCATTCCCTCCTGGTGGTGTTTAGCCAGTTGCTGTTTCAGGGACTGATTCATTCTTTCCACCTGCCCCGATGATTGTGGATGATAGGGACAATGAAAGTTCCAGTCAATCCTCAAAACCGGGCAAACTTTTTGTCACACTGTTCCCATGAAATGGGTTCCCTCATCCAAGTCAATGCTGGTGGGTAGCCCCTACTGGTGTATGTAATCCTTACACAGTACTTTGGCTGTGGCCGTTCTTGTTGTAGCATCTTCCACTCATTTGGAAAACGTGTCCACAATAACAAGGAAGCCTGAGTAACCTTGACACTGTGGGAGCAAGAAATAATCAGCTTGCAAGTGCTGGAACAGCCGTGGAGGCGCTGGCGCTTTCAACTGAGGAACTTGCACTTTGGCTCCAGGGTTTTTCTTCTGGCTAGTCGGGCAGTAGTCCACTACTGCTTGGGCGTACTTTTTAAAACCTCGTCCCCACCAGATGTGCTGGAACCGGGCTGTCATCTGTTCAGGCCCCAAATGTCCCCAGGAGTGGATTTGTCATGCCAGATGTGGTATTTAGTCAGTAGATGTGACTGGTTGTTTTGATTCTCAATTTCTCTAAACTCCATCTTTGTATAGCCTACGTCCATTATCGATCCATTTCCATTTCTCCTCTTGGGAACATTCATTCTGCATTGTTTGCAGATTTTGATTTGCTGTCCCAATGTTGAGCAGGCAGATGTGCACTCGAGGCTCTTGGCAGGAGTGATTGGAGGCAGCTCTTTTGGCTGCCTAATCTGCCACGGCATTACCCTGGGTTTCCATGGTGTTATTTTTAGTGTGGGCTTTGCAATTAATATGGCCACTTCTTTGGGCAGCTGGAGACCCTCCAGAAAGTCGATGACTTCCTTCCCATTTCCGATGTGGAGCAGCAGCTGTTGGGAATCCATGCTGTTTCCATCGTTGACCAATTGTGGGCAACTCCAAAAGCATAGTGCGAGTCCGTGTGAATGTTGGCAGACTGATCCTCTGCAATTCTGCAGGCTTCAGTTAGAGCCCATAATTCTGCTTGCTGTGCCAATGCTCCAGGAGGTAGGCTTTCCAATGCCATGACAGTGTGGAGTGTCATTGAGAGCCCATCAGCTTTCCTTATACCATTTTCCATGAAAGAGGATCCGTTTGTGTAAAAGATGAGGTCTGAGTTTTGCAAAGCCTCATTCATCATTTGGTTATTGCCCTCCAATTCCTGCAGGATTTCAGCACATACGTGGTCATCTCCTTCCCCTTCTGCAGGCTCCGGTAATAGTGGGGCTGGATTGACCGGACTTGCACAAACTATTTGTAGATTAGGGCTTCTAGGACTGCTATCGATCGGGTCCACCAGGCAGCATTTACTTAGGATACTCTGTTCATAGACAGCAAAGTGTGCAAGGCATGCGGGTATTTAACTATTAATCTCTGATCCAACACCAGACTCTCAGTAACTTCCACTGCCATGCATGTAGCTTGAACCACTCTCAAACAGCGCCCCCATCCGACGGCTACATTGACCAATTTCCCTGACTAATACCCAACAGGTCTCAACCTGTCCCTATGTTCCTGGGCCAGCACTGCAGTCATATAGCTCTCCTTCTTGTGGACAAATAATGTAAAGGGTTTTCGGTTGTTGGGGATCCCCAGTGCTGCTGAGGAACAAAGCATCTCTTCAGGTCCTGGAAGGCTTCTTCCGGTTCCTTTGTCTGTCCAGTTTGTTCTTTTGAGTCCCATTTCCCCTTCAGGATGTCTGTCAGGGGTTGGGCTAGTTGGGTGTACAAATCAACCCAGCACCGGTTAAAATTACACGGAGCCAGGAAAGCCCTCAGTTCTCTAGTTGGTGTAGGCTGTTTGGCAGCCTGTATGGCTGCAGTCCAACTTTGGATGATTTCCCTTTACCCATGGGAGATTTTCCGTCCTAGATAGACTACCTCTTTCGGGGCGATCTGAGCCTTTTCAATACTGCCCTAATGACCTTTTCATTGCAGGTGGTTGAGGAGGGCCTTAAGGTCTGTCTCATGTTGCTTTTCTGTTCTGAGGCTATCACTATATCATCCACATACTGGATGATAACTGACTCAGTTGGCGACATTTCGCGGAGGTGGTTTTGTAAGGCCATATTGTATACAATCAGGCTGTTGTGGAATCCCTGTGGGAGTTGGGGCAACGTGTACTGTTGTTGCGTACAGTAAAGGCAAACCACAACTGTACTTCACAGATGGGTTGGCTGTTATTGGTGGGACCTTTTGATCAATGCATTGGTTGGCTTTCATGTAATCCATAGTTAATCTCCATTCCCCAAATGTCTTTTGCAGGGCCACACTGGGCTGTTAGAGGTGCTGTGGGTTTTTACCAAAATCCCTTTTTCCTGTAGCCTCTGAATTATTGAGAAGATTCCTGCAACAGACATTGCGCTGATGGGGTACTGTTTATTGCAAGGTGGAGTTGACGCTGTAAAAATCACGGGTTCCATTTGCAGTAGCCTGCAGTCATCCTTGTCTTTAGCCCAGGTGGGGTGATTTTTTTAAATTCTTCCCTTTGTCGGTTTCTGATGGACCACGTTATCTGTCCATCATCAAAATGTAAAGACAAATTTAGTTGGGTGAGGATATCCATTCCAAGGAGCGGCTGGGCTACAGGTCTTACCTGTTCAAAGTTTACTAACTTGTGGGGACCGAATGTAATTTACATGGCATTCATCCTTTTAATTTTGGTCATGTCACCTCCTGCTCCGTAAGCTGTTCTCACTCTTCTGTCTAGTGGGAGTTTGGTCTCATGCTTCTGGGGTAGGCAAGTCAACTCTGCTCCTGTGTCCAAAAGACTCTGTGTCCAGGTCACCCACCCTCATGGTCATGTACAGTCTGCCTCTCCTCTGCTGGCATGTAGGTAATAGAAGCATACAGGAGCATGGGACAGGCTCTCTTTTTTTTGTTATCTTTAGCAGCTCCTGCTGCTGCTGGGTGGTTAGCGCTTTAAACTGCTCTAGGAGGGCGGTCTGACTCCTAGTTTTGGGGGTCTCCTCTTCCTTATTGCTTATTGGGTGACTTCGTCCTTTTCCGCTTTGCCAACAACCCCTAGCCCAGTGGCCTTCCCACAGACGTAACACTTCCCTGGGCATTTGTTTTGCTTCTTTCCAGGGTTACTGGGGGTCTGTCCCATATGTCCTGTCTGTAGGGCTTGCAATTGAGCACCCATATCTCCGTTGAGCTGGTGAGCTCGGTCCACCGATTCATAATAATTAGTCCTCCTCTGTTCTCAGTCTGGTTTGTGAGCTTTAGCATCTTAGTGAGCTCAGGTTTAAGTGCAGCCACAAAAGCAGACTTCAACAGGCTGTAATCACAACCTTCAAAGTCTCTGCTGTCCTGCACATTTGGGATTCCCGCAGACTCTTTCCAGGTTGTTCTAAACCTTTCCTCATATTCTGGGACTCTCACTGTAGCTTTTTGATAGCAAGCTGTGACTTTCATCCAGTCAGTCTTGGGCAAACTATGCCCCTGTAAACCAATGTTTTATTGCTTTCCATCTAGCTTGCAGCTCCTGTTTGTACTCTCCAGGGGCACCTTTGACTGCGTCATGGAGAAGGCATCCTTCTCTTTCAGTGACAATGACATTCAGAATCTAAAGGAGCATATATATTCCTCTTAAGTGGTTTAGGCTTTCCCATGTCTTCACTGGCCCCTTCTTTGATTGAGGTACTTGTTTAGATCACCCCTGTCTATGTGTTCAGGGGTCGCTGGTCCAGGGTGTTTTTCGGTCTGTTTTACCACCTCGATACTGTCCTCTAACCTTTGCCTTACCACTTTCTCCAGTTTTACCTTCTTGGTTTTAATGGGTTGTAAAAATGATGCCAGGGATGTACATCCTCATTGCTTTCACTGCTAGAGGACCCATCACTTTCATCCCTCTGTTTCCCCAGGGCAATAACTTGGTTTTGCTGAACGATTTCCCGGATGCTGCAGGTAGTCGGATACAAATTCTGTATGGGCTTGGGAACCGGGGGAGAAACTCTCAAGACTGTTATCTAATCCTTCAGTTTCTTGTTTTCTTTCTCAAGCTTCTGATTTCCAAGTTCAGCTTTTTCTTGCTTTGAGCACTCCTTTTGCAGCTGTTCATGCACTGCTTTTAATTGCTCTTTAAGATGGTTTAACTCACGGCCATGGGCTGATCATGATGATTTCGTTCCTTGGGCGAATTTGTCCCATCAATGGAAGGGACCATTTAGTTCTGTCCTTATCCTTTGCTTGGGTGGTTTTACCCCAGACTTGTTTTATGTGGTCTCGGGTCCACTGTCCTTTGGGGATATTGTATTTCTGCCAGATTCTGGTTAGGGTTTTCCCTAACGAGAACTGTACTTCAAAGTACTTTTGTAACTGCTGCAGCATTTCTTCCTCGGTTATGATAGGAGGGGCCAGCATGCCTTTGGAGGACGTAGGCAGCTTACTGGGGTTACTCATAGTCCCTCAAATCCGCGCATTGTAGCCAATTTCAGCCAATTTGGAGTGCTCAAGATCTGGATGTGAGGCCATGTGAAAAATTGCCAATTTAACAGGATGTTTGGGATCATGTTCAGGGACTAGGTCATGACTGGAAGGAAGTAGTGTCAGTGACTGGTAAGTTTTGGCACTGCACCCATCAATCCTGCCAACTACGCCTAGTTGTGGGATCGTGTTCAATAATAATCGAGATTGATCAGTGGTGAAAATAGCCTCTTTATTGAGCATTCACAGTAGCACAGGTTGAGGCAGCGGTGAAATCCAAAGTACAGTTTTACAATAGCCTCTTTTATACATAGTTTTTACATACATTAAAATTTTAGCATTATGGTGTCATATAGTTATATCTATTGTACGTAAGTTTGCGCGACATCTGTCCTGGGGAAGCAGGAGATGGTTTAAGCACTTGCTAAATGCTGGCTGTTTCTCCTGATAGGATTAGAATGTCTGCCGGTCTGAGCTTGCATAATTAGGAGGTGTTAGTCCTTTTGTCTTTAAAGTTAGTAATGTTAGTAAAAATACAAGACCTATATAATCTAAGTAACTGAGAAATTATACATGTACTAAATAAAAGTATAGAAAGTATTAAACTGATCTCCCGCAGATGGGTAGTGAGATTTCATTTGCTGTTACTGGTTTTGACAATTCATACACATTTGTTCATACAGTTTTATAGAAGTGCTGTTTTGATAGTATGTTTCTTATAGGGGTAGCAGCCCTATTCAATATATATTTAAAAAGTACATTCTAGTGGAGGAAGCTGTTTGACGTTCTGCAACCTATTCAGGTCCCAAGAGACGATTGCTAAGGGCTAAATATTATAATATTTCCATACTTTCAAGTAAGTTATGGAGACATGACGGTGAGAATAGCATTGTTCTCAGTAGGCTATGCTATTAACACTTATTCAGGGGTCTAAATGCTGCTTGCAGCATTGGGTCAATGAGAATTGAAAAGTATAAAGAAGCAGTAATGGGTTTGAATGGATGTTCAATTTAGTTTAACACAGTTTTATGAATGAATGTAAATGTGGCATAGTAAGCATGATGCGTTTGTCAGTGAGTTTGTAAAGAACTACGAATGAATGATTCGAAATGTGGTATAGTATATGTAGAGCTCTTGTGAGTGAATTGTTAAAGACTTCTGACTGGTCCGTGTGGTATATTTAGAGAGCGGAAGTCATGTAGTGGAAGATGATGGAGTTTGCATGGGTTTCTCTGAGCTACTTTGCGGCCTTACATGCTTGTAGCCTACAGAGAACATTGCATCACAGTGTATTATCTTCCATAGCTCAGTTAAATAGCTGGCTAATATGATGTCAGGCCTAATTGTATCATCACTCAAAATCCATAGGAGATGTAGCAACTTTGCCCTGAAAGCCCTCAGAATTCTGGAGAAATTCACTTGTCTGGTTTGACAATGGGAAAAATGTCACTGTAAATTGAATGGAAGGAAATGGTGAGGAGCTGCTCACTAAATTACAGGTAAAGTTCTGTCCTGCACTTATCACTGACAAATTCACCAGTGAACCTATCACTAACAAAAATGGGAGAGACGAAACCTGGGAAGATCAGTGAGCAAGGTAAATAAGTGCTGGCAGTGAGGGAGATATTGAGAAAGAGTCTGCCAAAGGCCACAATTGGGAAGCCATGAGCTGACGGGCAAGGAGACTGTGAGCTGGAGAGTGGGCAATGGTGGATGGAATCTGGGAGCTGAGTACTGATTGATTTATTGATTTGATTTTATTGTTACGTGTACCGAAATATGGTGAAAAGCTTTGTTTACGAGTTGTCCAGGCAGATCGCAGCAAGCAAAAGATGTACAGATCTTAGAGGCATATAGGTTACGCTGCAGGTTACATTATTTGAGGCTAGAATCCATTCAATAGTCTGATAACGGCCAGAAAGAAGCTGTTCCTGAGCCTCCTGTTCAGGCTTCTTTATCTACTGCCTGATGGAAGAGGTTGTAGGAGGTCATGGCCAGGATGTGATGGGTCTTTGATGATGTTGGCTGCCTTTCAGTAGCAGTGAGCTGTGTAGATAGAGTTGATGGATGGACGGTTGGCTTCCGTGATGGCCTGGGCTACGAACACCACCTTCTGTAGTTTTATACGGGCCTGGGTGGAGCAATTGCCATACCAGACTGTTATGCACCTGGATAGTATGCTTTCAGAGGCACACGTGTACAAGTTGGTGGGGGACCTTATGGACACGCCAAATTTCCTGATCCACTTGAGGAAGAAAAGGCATTGTTGTGCTTTCTTGACTGTTGCATTTACGTGGCAAGTCCAGGATGTGCGTCGGGTATCGTCACTCCGAGAAACCTGATGCTCTTAAATCTCTCAACCTCACTTCCATTGTTGTAGATGGGGACATGTTCTCCTCTTTCTTTCTGAAGTCAATGATCAGTTCTTTAGTTTTGCCGACGTGAGAAACAGATTGTTTCAATTGCACCACGTCACCAAGTCCTCTGTACTTTGACTTGTCATTGTTAGATATCCGTCCCACTACAGTGGTGTCATCAGCGAACTTGTCGATGATGTTTGTTCACAATTTGGCAACACAGTCATAGGTATACAGGGAGTACAATAGGTGGCTGAAGATGTATCCTTGAGGGGGGTGCTCCAGTGTGGAATGTTATTGTGGAGGAGGTGCAGTTACCTATCCTCATTGATTGTGGCCCATGGGTCAGAAAGCTGAGGATCCAATTGCAGAGGGCAGAGCTGAGACCAAGGGCATGCAATTTTGAAATCAGTCTGGAGGGGATAATGGTGTTGGAGGCGGAGCTGTAGTCAGCGAGCAGGAGTCTGACATAGGTGTCTTTGTTGTCCAGCTGTTCCAGGGATGATGCAGGGCTAGGGATATGGATGTGTATATATATATGGATATATCTGTGGACCTGTTATATCAATAGGCAAACTGTAGGGGATCGAGGCAGATTGGGAGACTGCTGTGAGCCATGACCAGTCCCTTGAAGCACTTCATGATTATTGTAGTCACAACTATTGGGTGGTCACCATTTAGGGACACTACATGTGTTTTCTTGGGTATGGAGATGATTGTGGTCTATTTGAAGCAGGTGCGGACTTTGGCTTGTAGGAGGGAGAGGTTGAAGATGTTAGTGAATACCTCTGCCAGTTGGACCGTACAGGATCTGAGTGCTCGGCCAGGGACACTGCCTGGGCCCGTCACTTTCCTTGGGTTGACTCCCAGGAGGACTGATCTGACTTCTGAAGCGGTGACAGGGAACAGGTGTGCCTGGGGCTGTTGGGGCAGGTGTAACCATGCCGGTGGTATTCTGCTCAAACCAAGCGTAGGGGAAGTGAAATAGAAGCAGGTTTTGAGCCAGGAAAAGAAGCCAACAGTTATGCACTGTTTTGCAAACCTGCAAGGCGGTGGCCGGATTGGAGTTGTGTTTTTGACAAGGCTGTCATAGATGGATGGGTCTGAGGCACCTGCAGGAAGGGCTGTGGGAGACAGAAAGGCTGCAAGAGGGTAGAAAATACAGGGAGACTGTGATGGGATGGGTGAGGGGAAATGGGGAAGACAGGGAGTCTGCAAGGGGGTGGTGGGAGAAGGATGCAAGCTGAAAGAGAGTGGAAGAGACACAGTGGCTGCAAGGGGTTAGTGTGAGACTGCAAAAAAAAGAGAGGACAGTTTTAAAACTCTCAACAAAGGATCACTCAGCTAATTAAGAGTTAAGAAAATTTGAAATTGCTGAGGCCGTTAATTACTTGCAAATTAATAATGAATATTCACCTCAAGGTTGCAAATGTTCAGGTGTTACTAAATGGAGGAAAATGTAATGGATACTACAGAAATGTATGCTTTCAGTTGTTAAATCTAATTCTGAGATGCAGTAAAAAGGGTAATAACTGCTGAGTTAAAACATTCCAGCTTTTTGAATACAGAATAGAAACGCATTAGATTTCATCTCACCAATCTGGAAAGTATCTTATAGGCAGACTCTTTCTGTGTGTAGAAGTTTTGAAAAAAGTACTTTTCCTGTTGTCTTCTGTGAATTCAAGTATTATGATGTCTAGGGAGTGAATGCTTTCCTTTTGTGTCATGATCTTAAAATTTAATGGACAGTTATTACACATTGATGAATTCTTCTATTGCGAAGTGCGTGTGAGTCCTAACCCTCCAAACATCATCGCAAATACTGAAGGTTTTGTTATTATGTAACTGCATTACCTAATAAAGAAGTAAGTGAGAATGAAAAATTAACCCTTGAAAATAAAATTACCCTGAAAATCACAAAGTGGCTTGAAAGTCTGAAGAGAAACCCTTGGAGAAAATAAATAATAAGTGCCCTGCTTTGTGTTGCTGAATTATCTTCTGATCAGGGAGAGTTGTGGAATTTGGTAAACGTGGGCGAAACCTCATAGAACTCTGAATAACACAAGCTATGGGGAGTTTTGTGGCAGAATCCAACGAGTGGCCTGCTGAGGTCCATCAAAATTGGGAACATCTTGTTTCATCTTTTATGCATTTGCTGAGTGCCATGTTGAGTCTCTGACTTAGTAACAGTGAGTTGCTAATTAAAGAAGATTTATAGCTTGTTAAACATCAAACTAAAGCAAAATCTCCCAAACTAAAGCAAAATATCCAGCTTCATATCTTACAAATGTGCCAAATAAGCAAGATATCGAAAATTCTTGACATAGAAGTCAGAGCAGGTACCCTGCAACCTTAGGTCAGTACTACTTCTGAAGGACCTTCATTTCAGGCACTAGCTGCCAACATCTCAGGACATGTTAATGTTATAAAGCCATACAGTCATAGAGGTTGACAGCACAGAAAATGGCCCATCAAGCCTGCGTCTGTCAAAAACAAGCATCTTGCTTCCATTTTCCAGCACTTGACCTATAGCCTTGAGATGCCTTGGTATGCAAGTACACATCTAAATACTTTTTAAATGTTGTGAGGGTGTTTGCCTGTACCACCCTTGAAGGCAGTGAGTTCCATGGACACTTATAAGATGTTTGTGCAATGCTGCAATTTGGGCTGTACCAGTAACTGCCACTGTAATGCTGCAACAAGGACACTTTACGTTCAGGGCATGCACTCGATTCATGGACTGTACCAGGCTGCATCTCTGGCTTGTTTACTCACGCTGAGCCTGCCAGGTGATCATTGTATCCCTTCCTTGCAATGCCTTGCCATATATTTTTGCATTTTGCTCCCTTAGCCAGAGATACCAGACTCTTATTACTTCTGGAGATAGTAGGAACTGCAGATGCTGGAGAATATGTGATAACAAGGTGTAGAGCTGGATGAACACAGCAGGCCAAGCAGCATCTGAGGAGCAGGAAAGCTGAAGTTTCGGGCCTAGACCCTTCGAGGCCCGAAACGTCAGCTTTCCTGTTCCTCTGATGCTGCTTGGCCTGCTGTGTTCATCCAGCTCTACACCTTGTTATCTCTCATTACTTTTGTCCTACTTTGCTGTTTAACACAGGTACAAAGTCAGGAAGCTTATCATGGTTATCAACAGATCTTCGTCAAGTCAAGGAAGATGGCCTTTTGTCAAAAGCTCCATCCACAGTATGGCAAGGGCAGCTGTCAATATCAGCCCAGGGACATAGACACAGCCAGTCAGCTGCATGGGATGGTCAATTCAGGAACCTGTTCATAAACGTGGCAATGAACCATATATTGGGCAGTCCACCACACACCTTGTCTCTTTCTGCTGTATTATGGACTAATTTCCTACTGCAATCAGAGCAAAACAGGTATTAAAGGAGAGCTAGGGATGTGATTATTGGGCCCCTTGCTGAGATATTTGTATCATCGATAGCAATAGGTGGGGTGCTGGAAGACTGGAAGTTGGCTAACGTAGTGCCATAATTTAAGAAAGGTGGTAAGGAAAAGCCAGAGAACTATAGACCATTGAGCCTGACATCCGTGTTCAGCAAGTTGTTGGAGGGGATCCTGAAGGACAGGATTTCCATGTATTTAGAAAGGCAAGGATTGATTAGGGATAGTCAACATAGCTTTGTGCATGGGATTTCGTGTCTGACTAACCTGATTGAGTTCTTTGAGGAAGTATCGAAGAGGATTGATGAAAGCAGAGTGGTGGATGTGATCAATGTGGACTCCAGTAAGGTGTTTGACAAGATTTCACGTGGTCGACTGGATAGCAGGGTTAGATCACATGGAATGCAGGAAGAACTAGCCATTTGGATAAAGAACTGGCTCGAAGGTAGGAGATAGAGGGTGGTTGATGAAGGGGAGTCAATAAATATGGAGCTGCAAAAGCACAGTGGGTAAGAATGCATCCGAGGCCCAAAACATTGACTTCCCTGCTACTCAACTGCTGTCTGACCCTCTGTTTTTCCAGCTCGATATTTATTGACTTGAGTTTCCAGCATCTACAGTCCTTACTATCTCCAGGATGGTGGAAGAGGTTTGCTTTTCACACTGGAAGCCTGTAACTAGTGGTGTGCCACAAAGATCAATGCTGGGTCCAAGGCTTTTTGTCATTTATATAAATGATTTGAATGAGAATTTAGGTTTTATGGTTAGTAAATTTGAAGATGACATCAAAATTGATGGTGTAGTGGACAGCAAAGAAGGTTACCTCCGAGTTCAATGGGATTTTGACAGATGAACCAATGGGCCAAGGAGTGGCTGATAGAGTTGAATTTAGGTAAATATGAGTTGTTGCATTTTGGAAAGGCAAGTCAGGGCAGGACTTATATGCTTAATGGTAAGGTCCTGGGGAGTGTTGCTTAACAAAGAGACCTTGGAGTGCAGGTTCATAGTTCCTTGAAAGTGGAGTTGCAGGTAGATAGGATAGTGAAGAAATAATTTGGTATGCTTGCCTTTATTGGTCAGTGTATTGAGTATAGGAGTTAGGTCAATTTTTGGAATACTGCTTGCTATAGGAAGGACATTGTGAAACTTGAAAGGGTTCAGAAAAGATTTACAAGAATGTTGCCAGAGTTAGAGGTTTTGAGCGACAGGGAGAGGTTAAATAGGCTGGTGCTATTTTTCCTGGAGCATTGGAGGCTGAGTGGTGACCTTATAGAGGTTTATAAAATCATGAGGGGCATAGATAGGGTGAAAAGACAAAGTCTTTTTCCTGGGGTGGGGGAATCCAAAACTAGAGAGCATAGGTTTGAGGTGTGAGAGTGGTAAGATTTAAAAGGGACCTAAGGGTTTGTGTTTGAATGAGCTGGCAGAGGAAGTGGTGGAGGCTGGTACAATTACAACATTCAAAAGTCATCTAGTTGGTAAATGAATAAGAAGGGTTTAGAAGGATATGGGTCAAATGCTGGCAAATGGGATTAGATTAATTTAGGATATCAAGTTGGCATGGACAAGTTAGACTGAAGGGTCTGTTTCTATACTGTACAACTCTATGATTCTATGAAAGTGGTTGGCTGAGCTGTTAGTTTTGGTGCATGTGCGGAGATGTCCCAAGCAAGTAATTAGCAGCACAGAGGTAAGTGCTGTCGGAGTTTGGGTGTGGAATTTGACAGTGAGCTGGGAAGATGCTGCGGGTAATATGAGAGTGGTAGAACAAGAGCGTTTTTGGGAGGTGGGTACAGTAGCAGAACCAGAGGGAGGTTTTTTAAATTATATTCATTGACAGGATGAGGGTGTCGCTGTCTAGGCCAGCATTTATTGCCCATCTGTTGCCTAGAAGGCAGTTGAGAGTCTAAAAGAGAGTTGCTGCGGTCTGGAGTACATGTAGACCGGACCAGGTAAGGATGCCAGAGATAACACAGTGTGGAGCTGGAGGAACACAGCAGGTCAGGCAGCATCAAAGGAGCAGGAAAGTTGACGTTTTGGATCAGGACTCTTCCTCAGAAATGGCAGTTTCCTTCCCTAAAGGACATTAAGGAACCAGATTTTTTTTCCCCTGACAATCGACAATGGTTTATGATCATCATTAGACTCAATTCTAGATTTTTATTGAATTCAGATTCCATCCATCTGCCCTGGCAGGATTCAAACCTGGATCCCCAGAACATTCCCTGGGTCTCTAGATTAACAGTCTAGGGATAGTACCTCTCGGCCCACTCGAGTGTGAGGTTAGGAGAGAAGATGGCGGAAGTTGCTGGCAGGTTTCCTGAAAAGTAATATTTCAGTTTGTGTATGTGTTAGTTGAGAAAGATATTTACCTTCGAACAGTAACTTTTCTTCTTTGCTGCATTTATTTTTAAGTGTTTGATTTCTGGGTGTTAAGAGCAAAATAAGCATTAAATGTATGCACCCTGTCAGTGAAAGCACTGGGTTTACTTCAAAAGACATGTAAAACATAACAGCTGACTAATTAACGTGCATCAAGAATTTTGTTTCACCAGCCCTAATGAAATGTTCAACAGCTTAATCATTAATGAAATAATGTAAAACGATACAATTCCACCCTTACTCTGGTCACTACTAAACAATGGCACCTGTGAAATATTTATGGAAATTAATTATTTAAAATGAGATTGTTTGTACATAATAGATATTTCATTTATGTAAGGCAGCTGAATTGCACTTGCTAAGGCTCAAGTGTTTGGTGTATGGTGTGTCAGTCTGTTAGAATTGTCCTGAGCTGTTTTATCACAGGTAGGATGGAGAAGTGCCAGGGTGCTTGACAGCAAGTGGTAGGTAGCCAAATATGGATTTGAAAGTCACTTAAGGCCTACTATCAGAGTAGAACTGAAATTTTTCCATTGACCTCTCGTATGCACCTAAGATATTGGGTCTGGCTAATTTCCTGGAGGTGACATCTTGTTGGCAACATGGGGTGCAGCTCTCCAGGTCAGTTGAGACCCTCCACGCCTGCCTGGTCACTGGGGACAGGAGCTAATCATTGGAAAATTGTTACCAGGTGACTCTTTCCTACACAATGTGAGGTTACAATCCCCAGATGTTAGCACCATTCTGCCCTGAGAGATTTTGGCTACAGTTGACCCAGTTGTGAAGATAATTTTTTGTGATTTTCTTGTATGTATGGCATTCTCAGTAAAAGATTGAGTAAAATTAAATAATAATTTGAAAATAAATGATCTTAGGTATTTTCAAAGAGTTAAGAAAAGGTAAGCGTTGAACACTTTAGGGAAAGCTACAAAGATCAGATTGATGTGCTTAATTTATTCAACACCAATTCATGATTCAAATTTTCATTTGCCTGCGTGGATGAGCAGCAGGTGTGCTTTGAAGTAGTGCTCTGTGATACCACGTCAGTGTCCTGTGCCTCTGTGATGTGCTAGAATTTTCAAAGTGAGAATAGGAGTGGGAAATATGGAACATGCTGCTAATTAACTGCCCATTAAATTTGTGAAGAGGCTTGGTAATCAACCCAGGAGGATCAGATGTTGATTTTCAAATCCCAAATTGCCAAACCTAGAGAGCTGGTGCATAATAACGCACTGCTGTTAGGTTTAATGTGGGGATAATTAAGTATTTTTTCTATGATGAAATGTTGTTGTCACCAGTGTGTATTGTTCCAGATTAACCACTGTATGATTAGTTGGGCATTTGGCCACTTTTGTGAAGGTTGATGCTGCTAGCCCTCTAGGTTGCTGTGTTTCCTCGTCAGCAGCATGTGCCATCTTAGTTGCTGTCTTTTCTTGATACTTGTGTTTTGTAGTCAGATCCAGTCTACTAATAGACCTCAGTGCTATTATGTGGACACTGAGTTCACTGCAGTGCCCAATTAATTAAACATCCGCATTTTAAGATCCATTGCTTGAGCATCCTGGATGCATCCCAGTATTTGGACATTGGATTTTTGAACACTGAATTGAAAATCAAACCCCATCAGTCACTTTTGCTCAGCAGTAGTATACATGTCTCTAATTTATTAAATTGACAGCCCATCAACCTAAATTCAACTTGGTGTAAAAGATCCCTGATTCAAAGTTTTTAAAAGAATAGCATGAGAGTCCTCTTGACGTTTTATATTTTTATTCATTTATAGAATGTGTGCAACGCTCGTTAGGTCAGCAATTATGCCCATCCCTAATTTCCCTGGAGAAGGTGGTGATTGTAAGCTGATGTCTTGAACCACTGCTTTCCCTGAAGGAAGGGAGCTCTGGTGTTTTGACTCAGTGACAGTGGAAGTATGGTGATATAGTTTTGAGTTGGGATGGTGTGTGATTTGATGGTGAATTTGCAGGTGATGGGTTCCCTTGCATCTGCTTGCCTGTCCTTCTGGGTGGTAGAGAGTAATGATTTAGGAGACGTTTTTGAAGGTATTTTATAGATGGTGAACACTGCACCATCTGCAGTGCCAGGAGTGAATGTTGAATTTAATGGATGGGGTGTTGATGAAACAGGCTGTTTTCTACAGGGTGGTGGCAAGTTTCTCCAGCATTGTTGGAATTCTACCTACCCAAGCGAATGCAGGGTATTCCATAATAGTCCTGACATGTGCCTTTTAGACAATGGACAGAATTTGAAGAGTCAGAAGGTAAGCCACTCGGCCTTAGCATTTTCAGTCTCTAACCTGCTCTTGTAGCCACAGTATTTACATGGCTGGCCCAGTTCAGTTTCTGGCTGTGATAAACCCGAAGATAATGATGGTTGAGATTCAGTTATAGTAATGCCAATGAACATCTTGGGGAGATGGGTAAATTTTCCCTTGTTGGAAATGATAATTACGTGGCACTTATGTGGCATAATTATTACTTGCCACTTCCTTGACATTTGTCAAGAAGGGATATTGTCCAGGTCTTGTTGGATGTTAACATTGACTGCATCAGTGTCTGAGAAATTGTGAGCGATGCTGAATATTGTGAAATTATGAGTGAACATCTCCATATCTGATCTCATGATGGAGGAAAAGTCATTGATGAGATAGCTGAAGATGGTTTAAACTAATTCAGCAGGGGGATGGCAACCTGACTTGTAGCTCCAGTGTACAGGAAGTTGGGAGTAGTGAGGTCATGAATAAGGTTTCAAGGTCGCAGGAGTGTACCGGCAGGCAGGAAGGTGGTTTGAAGTGTGTCTACTTCAACGCCAGGAGCATCCGGAATAAGGTGGGTGAACTTGGAGCATGGGTTGGTACCTGGGACTTTGATGTTATGGCCATTTCGGAAACATGGATAGAGCAGGGACAGGAATGGTTGTTGCAGGTTCCGAGGTTTAGATGTTTCAGTAAGATCAGGGAAGGTGGTAAAAGAAGGGGAGGTGTGGCATTGTTAGTCAAGGACAGTATTACGGTGGTAGAAAGGACGTTTGATAAGGACTCGTCTACTGAGGTAGTATGGGCTGAGGTTAGAAACAGGAAAGGAGAGGTCACCCTGTTGGGGGTTTTCTGTAGGCCTCCGAATAGTTCCAGAGATGTAGAGGAAAGGATAGCAAAGATGATTCTGGATAGGAGCGAAAGGAACAGGGTAGTTGTTAAGGGGCCTTTAACTTTCCAAATATTGACTGGAAACGCTATAGTTCGAGTACTTTAGATGGGTCAGTTTTTGTCCAATGTGTGCAGGAGGGTTTCCTGACATAGTATGTAGATAGGCCAACAAGAGGCGATGCCACATTGGATTTGGTACTGGGTAATGAACCAGGCCAGGTGTTGGATTTGGAGGTAGGTGAGCACATTGGTGATAGTGACCACATGTCGGTTATGTTTACTTTAGCGATGGAAAGGGATAGGTATATACCGCAGGGCAAGAGTTATAGCTGGGGGAAAGGCAATTATGAGGCGATTAGGCAAGACTTAGGATGCATAGGATGGGGAAGGAAACTGCAGGGGCTGGGCACAATTGAAATGTGGAGCTTGTTCAAGGAACAGCTATTGCATGTCCTTGATAAGTATGTACCTGTCGAAATCAGTTAGGGCGTTTGAGAGTTACAAGTTAGCCAGGAAGGACCTAAAGAGAGAGCTAAGAATAGCCAGGAGGGGACATGAGAAGTCTTTGGCAGGTAGGAGCAAGGAAAACCCTAAAGCTTTCTATAGGTATGTCAGGAATAAAAGAATGACTAGAGTAAGATTAGGGCCAATCAAAGACAGTAGTGGGAAGTTGTGCGTGGAGTTGTGGACTGGAGGATAGCAAATGTTGTCCCCTTGTTCAAGAAGGGGAGGAGAGACAACCCTGGCAATTATTGACCAGTGAGCTGTACTTCGGTTGTGGATGAATTGTTGGAGAGGATTATAAGAGACAGAATTTATAATCCTCTAGAAAGGAATAATTTGATTAGTGAGCATCAAAACAGTTTTGTGAAGGGTAGGTCGTGCCTCACAAACCTTATTGAGTTCTTTGAAAAGGTGACCAAACAGGTGGATGAGGGTAAAGTGGTTGATGTGGTGTATATGGATTTCAGTAAAGCGTTTGATAAGGTTCCTCACGATAGGCTATTGCAGAAAATTCGGAGGCATGGGATTGAGGGTGATTTAGCGTTTTGGATCAAAAATTGGCGAGCTAGAAGAAGACACAGGGTGGTGGTTGATGGGAAACATTCATCCTGGAGTTCAATTACTAGTGGTGTACCACAACGATCTGTTTTGGGGCCACCGCTGTCTGTCATTTTTGTAAATGACCTGGATGAGGGCGTAGAAGGATGGGTTAGTAAATGTGCGGATGACACTAAAGTCGGTGGAGTTGTGGATAGTGCGGAAGAATGTTGCAGGTTACAGAGGGACATAGATAAGCTGCAGAGCTGGGCTGAGAGGTGGAAAATGGAGTTTAATGCGGAAAAGTGTGAGGTGATTCACTTTGGAAGGAGTAACAGGAATACAGAGTACAGGGCTAATGGTAAGATTCCTGGTAGTGTGGATGAGCAGAGAGATCTCGGTGTCCATGTGCATAGATTCTTGAAAGTTGCCACCCAGGTTGGATGAGGGTAAAGCGGTTGATGTGGTGTATATGGATTTCAGTAAAGCGTTTGATAAGGTTCCCCACGGTAGGCTATAATTACCAGGGTTGTCTCTACTCCCCTTCTTGAGCAAGGGGACAACATTTGCTATCCTCCAGTCTTCTGGCACTATTCCTGTAGACAATGACAACATAAAGATCAAGGCCAAGGGCTCTGCAATCTCCTCCCTAGCTTCCCAGAGAATCCTGAGATAGATCCCATCAGGCCCGGGGGACTTATCTGTTCTCAGACTTTCCAGGATTGCTAACACCTCCTCCTTATGAACCTCAATCCCATCTAGTCTAATAGCCTGTATGTTAGTATTCTCTTCGACAACATTGTCTTTTTCATGTGTGAATACTGATGAAAAATACTCATTTAGCGCCTCTCCTATCTCTTCGGACTCCACGCACAATTTCCCACTACTGTCCTTGACTGGCCCTAATCTCACTCTAGTCATTCTTCTATTCCTGACATACCTATAGAAAGCTCTAGGGTATTCGTTGATCCTACCTGCCAAAGACTTCTCATGTCCCCTCCTGGCTCTTCTTAGCTCTCTCTTTAGGTCCTTCCTGGCTAACTTGTAACTCTCAAGCGCCCTAATTGAGCCTTCACGCCTCATCTTTACATAAGCCTCCTTCTTCTTGACAAGAGATTCAACTTTTTAAGTAAACCACGGTTCCCTCGCTTGACCACTTCCTCCCTGCCTGACAGGTACATACTTATCAAGGACATGCAATAGCTGTTCCTTGAACAAGCTCCACATTTCAATTGTGCCCAGCCCCTGCAGTTTCCTTCCCCATCCTATGCATCCTAAGTCTTGCCTAATCGCCTCATAATTGCCTTTCCCCCCGCTATAACTCTTGCCCTGCGGTATAAACCTATCCCTTTCCATCGCTAAAGTAAACGTAACCGAATTGTGGTCACTATTGCCAAAGTACTCACCTACCTCCAAATCTAACACCTGGCCTGGTTCATTACCCAGTACCAAATCCAATGTGGCATCGCCTTTTGTTGGCCTATCCACATACTGTGTCAGGAAACCCTCCTGCACACATTGGACAAAAACTGACCCATTTGTCAGGCAGGGAGGAAGTGATAAGGTAAGGGAACCTTGGTTTACAAAAGAAATTATATCTCTCGTTAAGCGGAAGAGGGAGGCTTATGTGACATTGAGACGAGATGGTTCAGATGAGGCGATGGAGAGTTACAGGTTAGCTAGGAAGGAGTTAAAGAGAGAGTTAAGAAGAGCAAAGAGGGGACATGAGCAGTCATTAGCAGGTAGAATTAAGGAGAACCCTAAAGCTTTCTATAGGTATGTGGGGAATAAAAGGATGACGAGGGTAAGAATAGGGCCAGTCAAAGACAGAAGTGGGAAGTTGTGTGTGGACCCTGTGGAGATCGGAGAGGTGCTAAACAAATATTTCTCATCTGTTTTTACTCAGGAAAAGGAGAATATTGTAGAGGAGAAGACTGAGATACGGGCTATTAGACTTGAAAGGATTGAGGTTAGTAAGGAGGAGGTGTTATCAATCCTAGAAGGTGTGAAGGTAGATAAATCCCCTGGGCTGGATGGGATTTTTCCAAGGATTCTCTGGGAAGCGAGGGAGGAGATGGCGGAGCCTTTGGCCTTGATCTTTGAGTCGTCATTGTCTACAGGTTTAGTACCAGAGGACTGGAGGATTGCAAATGTTGTGCCCTTGTTCAAGAAGGGCAGTAGAGATGACCCAGGTAATTATAGACCAGTGAGCCTTACATCTGTTGTAGGAAAAGTTTTGGAAAGGATTAAGAGATAGGATTTATAATCATCTAGCAAGCAACAATTTGATTGGAGATAGTCAACATGTATTCGTCAAGGGCAGGTCGTGTCTCACAAACCTCATTGAGTTTTTTGAGAAGGTGACCAAGCACTTGGATGAGGGTAGGGCAGTTGACGTGGTGTACATGGACTTCAGTAAAGCCTTTGATAAGGTTCCACATGGTAGGCTATTGGAGAAAATGCAGAGGCATGGGATTGAGGGAGATTTAGCAGTTTGGATTAGAAATTGGCTTTCTGAAAGAAGGCAAAGAGTGGTGGTTGATGGAAAATATTCAGCCTGGAGTCCGGTTACTAGTGGTGTGCCACAAGGATCTGTTTTGGGACCACTGCTGTTTGTCATTTTTATAAATGACTTGGACGCAGACATAGGTGGATGGGTTAGTAAGTTTGCAGATGACACTAAAGTCGGTAGAGTGGTGGACAGTGTGGAAGAATGTTGCAGGTTGCAGGGAGACTTGGATAAACTGCAGAATTGGGCTGAAAGGTGGCAAATGGAGTTCAATGCAGATAAATGTGAGGTGATGCACTTTGGGAAGAATAATTGGAAGGCAGAATACTGGGTCAATGGAAAGATTCTTGGTAGTGTGGACGTGCAGAGGGATCTTGGTGTCCAGGTACATAGATCCCTGAAAGTTGCCACCCAGGTTGATAGTGCTGTTAAGAAGGCATACGGTGTGTTAGATTTCATAGGTAGAGGGATTGAGTTCCGGGGCCGTGATGTCATGCTGCAACTGTACAAAACGCTAGTGCGGCCTCACTTGGAATATTGCGTGCAGTCCTGGTCGCCCCATTACAGGAAGGATGTGGAAGCATTGGAAAAGGTCCAGAGGAGATTTACCAGGATGTTGCCTGGTCTGGAGCGAAGGTCTTATGAGGAAAGGCTGAGGGACTTGGGTCTGTTCTCATTGGAGAGAAGAAGGCTAAGAGGGGATTTAATAGAGACATACAAAATGATCAGAGGATTAGATAGGGTGGACAGTGAGAGTCTTTTTCCCAGGATGATGACGTCGGCTAGTACAAGGGGGCATAGCTGCAAATTGAGGGGTGATAGATTTAAGACAGATGTCAGAGACAAGTTCTTTACTCGGAGATTGGTAAGGGCGTGGAATGCCCTGCGTGCCAATGTAGTTAACTCAGCCACATTAGGGGCATTTAAACAGTCCTTGCATAAGCATATGGATGATGATGGGATAGTGTAGGGGGATGGGCTTAGATTAGTTCACAAGTCGGCACAACATCGAGGGCCGAAGGGCCTGTTCTGCGCTGTATTGTTCTATGTTCTATCTAAGGTACTCGAACTATAGTGTTTCCAGTCAATATTTGGAAAGTTAAAGTCCCCCATAACAACTACCCTGTTCCTTTTGCTCCTATCCAGAATCATCTTTGCTATCCTTTCCTCTACATCTCTGGAACTATTCGGAGGCCTATCGAAAGCCCCCAACAGGGTGACCTCTCCTTTCCTGTTTCTAACCTCAGCCCATACTACCTCAGTAGACGAGTCCTCATCAAACGTCCTTTCTACCACCATAATACTGTCCTTGACTAACGATGCCACACCTCCCCTTCTTTTACCACCTTCCCTGATCTTACTGAAACATCTAAACCTCGGAACATGCAACAACCATTCCTGTCCCTGCTCTATCCATGTCTCCGAAATGGCCACAACATCAAAGTCCCAGGTACCAACCCATGCTCCAAGTTCACCCACCTTATTCTGGATGCTCCTGGCGTTGAAGTAGACACACTTCAAACCACCTTCCTGCCTGCCGGTACACTCCTGCGACCTTGAAACCTTATTCATGACCTCACTACTCTCAACTTCCTGTACACTGGAGCTACAAGTCAGGTTGCCATCCCCCTGCTGAATTAGTTTAAACCCTCCTGAAGAGCATTAGCAAATTTCCCCCCAGGATATTGGTACCCCTCTGGTTCAGGTGCAGACCATCCCACTTGTAGAGGTCCCACCTACCCCAGAATGAGCTCCAATTATCCAGGTATCTGAATCCCTCCCTGTAGCCATGTGTTCAACTGCTCTCTCTCTCCCTTTTCCTCGCCTCGCCAGCACATGGCACGGGTAACAAACCAGAGATAACAACTCTGTTTGTTCTAGCTCTAAGCTTCCACCCTAGCTCCTTGAATTACTGCCTTACATCCCCGTCCCTTTTCCTACCTATGTCGTTGATGCCTATGTGGACCACAACTTGGGGCTGGTCCCCCTCCCCCTTAAGGATCCCGAAAACATGATCCGAGACATCACGGACCCTGGCACCTGGGAGGCAACACACCAACCGCGAGTCTCTCTCGTTCCTGCAGAATCTCCTATCTGTCCCCCTAACTATGGAGGCCCCACTGACTAATGCTCTCCTCCTCCCCCCCTCCCCTTCTGAGCAACAGGGACAGACTCTGCGCCATGTACCCCATGTCTTACCCCTGGTAAGTCAACCCCCTCAACAGTATCCAAAACGGTATACTTGTTATTGAGGGGAACGGCCACAGAGGATCCCTGCACTGTCTGCCTGTTCCCTTTCCGTCCCCTGACTGTAACCCATCTACCTTTTTCCTGTACCTGAGGTGTGACTACCTCCCTGTAACTCCTCTCAGTCACCCCCTCAGCCTCCCGAATGATCTGAAGTTCATCCAGCTCCAGCTCCAGCTCCATTCCCTAATGCGGTTTCCAAGGAGCTGGAGTTGGGTGCACTTCCCGCAGATGAAGTCAGCAGGGACACTAGTGGTGACCCTTACCACCCACATCCTACAGGAGGAGCATGTAACTGCCCTAACATCCATTCCCATTGTTCTGAATTCTAAAAACAGACTATTGGAAAAAAAACTAGTAACTTACCAAATCGGCGCTCAGAACCTTTTGGGTTAGAGGAGGAGGATGGGTGGGAGACACTACCTTAGTAGTGTTTTGGATAAAGCAGCCACCCAAATATATTACCTCACTTACTCAACCATCCCGTGTCTGCTCCTGCTCGACGCGCACTCCGCCTATTCACAAGGTAAGTTTTTAAAGGACAAGCTTACCTTCCCAGGCTGCCCTCGCACCTCCTTGCGGACTCAAGCCGCTGAAACGACTGAAACAACTAGGTTGCTAAGAAGGCAATACGGTGTGCTAGGCTTTATTGGTGGAGGGATTGAGTTTCAGAGCCATGAGGTCATGTTGCAGCTGTACAAAACTCTGGTGCGGCCGCACTTGGAGTATTGCGTACAGTTCTGGTCACAGCATTATAGGAACGATGTGGAAGCATTGGAACGGGTATAGAGGAGATTTACCAGGAGGTTGCCTGGTATGGAGGTAAAGTCTTATGAGGAAAGGCTGAGGGACTTGAGGCTGTTTTTGTTAGAGAGAAGAAGGCTAAGAGGTGACTTAATAGAGACATACAAGATGATCAGAGGATTAGATAGGGTGGACAGTGAGAGCCTTTTTCCTCGGATGGTGACGGCTAGCACGAGGGGACATTGCTTTAAATTGAGGGGCGATAGATATAGGACAGATGTCAGAGGTAGATTCTTTACTCAGAGAGTAGTAAGGGCATGGAATGCCTTGCCTGCAAGAGTAGTAGACTCGCCAATTTTAAGGGCATTTAAATGGTCGCTGGATAAACGTATGGATGATAATGGAATAGTGTAGGTTAGATGGGCTTCAGATTGGTTTCACAGGTCAGCGCAACATCGAGGGCCGAAGAGCCTGTACTGTGCTGTAATGTTCTATGTTCTATGGTTGTATCAAGGACACTGTTCTGAGGAACGCCTGCTGAGATGTCCTGTGATTTAGATAGTTGATACCCAATTGCCACAAATATCTTCTGACTCCAATTAGCCAAGTGTTTTCCTCTTGATTTCCACTGATTCTAGTTTTGCTAAGGGTCCTTGAATCCATACTTAATCAAGTGCTGTCTTGATGTCAAGGTTAGTCACAATCACCTCCCCTCTGGAGTTAAACTCTTTTGTCCCTGTTTACACCAAGGCTGTATTGAAGTCAGGACATGAGTAACCCTGGGAAAACAAAGAAACTGAGTACAAATGAGCAGGTTATTTCTTTGCAAGTGCCATTTGAGAGCAAAGTTGACAACCTCTTCCATCATTTTGCTGATGTTGTGGTTGGTTGGCTCGCCAAGCTAGTTTGTTGTTCCGCAGACGTTTCATTACCTAACATCATCAGTGCAGCCTTCGATTAAGCGCCGGTGTGTTTTCCCGTCTGGTTTTTAAATTCCGGAGTCCGTTGAGCTGGTCTGCCTCACTTCCAGTTTTTCTTCGTAGTGGAGTGTATATGGGGTCGAGTACTATGTGTTTATTGATGGCTTTCTTTGTGGAGACCAGGCTTCTAGGAATTCCCATGCCTGTCTCTGCTTAGCTTGTCTCAGCATTTTGGTGTTGTCCCAGTCGAATTGGTGGTTCTCCTTATCCATGTGGATAGAGATGAGCGCGTATTGGTCATGTCTTTTTGTAGCCAGTTGGTGTTCGTGTACCCTTGTTGTTAGCTTCCTTCCTATTTGTCTGATGTAGTGTTTCTCACAGTCTCTGCAGGAGATCTTATAGATGACATTGGCCCTGTCCATAGTGGGGTGTGGGAACTTGGTTCGGGTGAGCAGTTGTCGTAGGGTTGATGTGGGTTTGTGTGCCGCTCTGACGCCCAGCAGTCGTAAGAGTCTTGTGGTTAGTTCTAATGTGTTCCTGATGTAAGGTAGTGTGATAGTGTGTCGGGGTGTGTAGTATCTTCCTGATGTTGTTCGTGTAGACATCTTCTGACCCAGTTTTTTTGGATATCCATTATCTTTGAAAACCTGGAAGAGGTATTCTTCTTCCTCTCGGTGTAGTTCTGTGTTGCTGCAGTGTGTTGTTGCCCGTTTAAATAGTGTTCACACGCAGCTTCGTTTGTGTGTGTTAGGATGGTTACTGTTGAAGTTCAGTACCTGGTCCATGTGTGTGGCTTTTCTGTGTACTTTTGTTTGGAGATCCCCATTTGTCCTGCGCTCTGCCATGACATCCAGGAATGGGAGCTATTTGTTCTTCTCCTGTCTGGTGAACTTTATTCCGGTGAGGGTGTTGTTTATTAGTTTGTGTGTCTCCTCTAGTTTGGCCCGTTTAATGATGACAAAGGTGTCATCCTCATAGTGTATCCATAGTTATGGTTGGATTAGCGGAAGGGCCTTGCTTTCCAGTCTTTGCATAACTGCCTCGGCGATAGGTCCGGAGATAGGTGATCCCATGGGTTTCCCGTTGATTTGTTTGTATGTCTGGCCGTTGAAAGTGAAGTGGGTGGTGAGGCATAAGTCCAGTAGTTTCAGCATGTTGTCTGTGGAGATGGTCTCACTGGGGTCTTGTTCTTGTTCCAGTAGTGCTGTCATTGTTTCGCTTGCTAGTGGTATGTCTATTGAAGTGAATAGGGCAGTGACATCAAACAATATCATGGTCTCCTTGTCATCTAGCCTTATGTCTTTGATGGAATTGAGGCATTTTTGGGCTGAGTGGATCGAGTGGGGTGACTTGTTGACCAGGTGCTTGAGTCTCCTTTGTAGTTCTTTGGCTAATCTGTGTAATGGCGTGCCTGGTAGAGAGACTGTGGGTCTAAGGGGTACTTCTGGTTTGTGTACTTTCGGGAGGCCGTAGAATCAGGGTGTGTTAGTTCCTTCGGGTTTCATTCTTAAGTCTGCTTTGTTGATCTGTCCGGTTTGATTGAGTCTTTTTAGAGCATAGAGGATTTTGTTGCCTAGTTGCGGTGTTGGGTCAGTCTGTACTGGCTAGTATGTGTTTTTGTCGGTGAGCAATGCGTGCGCCTTGGATGTGTAGTCCCTTTTATTTAGTATTACTGTCATGCGTCCTTCGTCTGCGAGTAGTGTTGCAATGTTCATGTCCTTCTGCAGTTCTTCCAGGGTTTGCCTTCCCAATGTGTCGAGGGTGTTGAGTTTGCTCCTTCTGGTCAGTGTCGGGATTACTGTCTGTCTTATTGTTTGTCGTGTTTCTTTACTGATGTGGTTGGTCCTCAGTGTGTCTAGGAATTCCATTTTGTTGGCGTCTCTGTAGTTATAGTTCAGTCCTTGGGTGAGAATGGCGTTTTCTGTGTCTGTCAGTTTCCTGCCAGAGAGGTTTCCTATCCAGGTGTCTGTTCTGTTGTTGTCGTTGTGATGGGTAAGTGTGGCTAGCTTGTCCTGAAGGGTCTGTCTTTTTCTTGGCCGTTGTGGTCTGTTGGCTGCTGTTGATGGCTTGTTCCATGTCCGTTGTCCAGAGCTGATTGGTAGCTTCCAGGAAAAAAGGTCTTTTGGCGTGTAATTTCTCTGTTGTATCTGTGGAGCCAGTTGTGTGCATCATTTATCATTACCCTTACCATCTTGCAGCCATTTTGTTCTGCTGTTTTGTGGGCTTGTGGGTTGTTGATGGATGGTTTGTATCTCACACTACGTGGTAATACCTGGTTCCTGAGGCATCCACATAGGAAGTAGAGGTTGTTCGCAGGTTGTGCTCTCTTGTTCGGCGTAGTTTTTCCGTTTTCATGCCAATTTGAGCGTGTTACACCCATAGGTCTCTAAGGCTTTGGAGCAGATTTGTGGCTCGGGTTGTGGGTGTTGTGGTTGGTTGGCTCGCCAAGCTAGTTTGTTGTTCCGCAGACATTTCATTACTCTGCTGGGAAAAAAAAAACAGGCAGAAAAACACACCAGCACTTCATTGGAGGCTGCACTGATGATGTTACCCAGCAGGGTAATGAAACATCTGCAGAACAACCAACTAGCTCGGCTAGCCAACCAACCTCAACATCCACAACCTGAGCTACAAATCTACTCCAAAACCTTAGAGGTTTTGCTGATGATTAAGTCTAGGGTGGTAATTGGTTGGGTTGGATTGATCAAGATCTTTGTGTCCTTGCTAGCTACTGGAGACGTCTCAGAGGGCTGGCAAGTAGTTAATGTTGTTCCTCTGTTCAAGACGGGAAGTAGAACAATCCAGGAAACTATAGACCGGTGAGTCTCTTATCCGTGGTTGGGAACTATTGGAGAGAATTCTTAGGGATAGGATTTATGCACATTTGGAAAAGCATGGCCTAATTTAGGACAGTCAGCATGGCTTTGTGTAGGGCAGATCATGTCTTACTAACTTGATTGAATTTTTTGAGGAAGTGACAAAAGTGATCAATGAGGGTGAAACAGTGGATGTTGTTTACATAGATTTTAGTAAGGCTTTTGACAAGGTCCTTCATGGTAGGTTCATTCAGAAGACTAAGATGCACGGGATCCACATTGACTTGGCCGAGTGAATTCAGAATTGGCTTGCCCATAGAAGACAGGGTAGAGGCGGTAGGGTGTTTTTCAGGCTGGAGTCCGTGACTGGATCCATACTGGGACCTCTGCTGTTTGTGATATATATAAATGACTTAGATGAAAATGTAGATTGGTGGGTTAGTAAGTTTGCAGATTATACAAAGATTAGTGGAGTTGTGGATAGTGTAGAAGGTTATCAAAGGATACAGTGGGATACAGATCAGCTGCAGATATGGGCGGAGAAATGGCAGATGGAGCTTAATCCGTCTAAATGTGTGGTGAAGCACTTTGGGAGATCAAATGTATACAGTTGAGGAAAAGTATACAGTTAATGGCAGTACTCTGAACAGTATTAATGTACAGAAGGATCTTGGGGTTCAAATCCATAGCTCCCTGAAAGTGGCCATGCAAGTAGATAGGGTGGTAAAGAGGCGTATGGTATGCAGGTCTTTATTGGTTGGAATTGAATACAAGAGTCAGGATGTCATGTTGCAGCATTATAAGACTTTGGTTAGGCCACACATTGAGTATTGCTTTCACTTCTGCTTGCTACATTACAGGAAGCATGTAGAAGCTTTGAAGAGAGCGGAGAAGAGGTTTACCAGGATGCTGCCTGGATCAGAGAGTATGAGCTATAAAGACAGGCTAGAAAAACTCTGGTCACTTTTTTTTTTCTTGAGCGGCAGAGACTGAGGGGAGACTTGATCAAAGTCTCTAAAATTATGAGATGCATATATAGGGTTGACAGTCAGAATCCTCTTCCCAGTGTTGCGATATCTAATACTAGGGGGCATGCATTTAAGGTGAGGCGGGGGTAAGTTTAAAGGAGATGTTTGGAGCAGGTTTTTTACACAGGTTGGTAGGAGTCTGCAACGCACTGTCAGGGTGATGGTGGAGGCGGATACAATAAACTCACTTAAGGGACTTTTAGGTAAGCACATGAATGTTGCAAGGAATGGAAAGATATGGACCAAGGGCAGGCAGAAGGGATTACTTTAATTTGGCATCATGTTTGACACAACAATGTGGGCCAAAGGGCCTGTTCTTGTGCAGTACAGTTCTCTGTTCTATGAATTTGTCTCCTTTTGCGCATAAAACATAGGTAGATAATTTTTCATATTTTTAGATGGATGCCTGTGTTGTTGGAAGTTTGGCCAGGGGGATGACTAGTTCTTGAACACAAGTCTTTATTATTATTGTTTCAGAGATAATAGGAACTGCAGATGCTGGAGAATCTGAGATAACAAGGTGTGGGGCTGGATGAACACAGCAGGCCAAGCAGCATCAGAGGAGCAAGAA